>JAQLOM010000032.1:18155480-18174568 GCA_030068315.1 Chrysichthys thysi
GTGTATCCTGCCTCTCACCCGATGTCAGCTGGGATTGGCGCCAGCTTCCCCCTGCGACCCTGAACAGGATTAAGCGGGAGAAGACGAATAAGACGAATATTTCATCTTTATAGAAATTCAAATCCAAAATTTAAATTCCATCTACTTTCTACCAGTCTTGTCATATTAAGAGCTTTGCCCTAAAATACCTTTCAAATCTTTCCACTGAAAAATAAAATTATTTCATTTAGTTAATTTAAAATAACATGTTAGCAAAGTAAGGGAAATTACTATATAAAAAACCATCAAGTTTTCTGCTCCTGCAGTCAAAATTTCAAAACTGCTGCATTTGGCACAGGACACAAGATCCTTCTTTACATCTTCTTGGCATTGCTTAAAAGGAGACACACCCTGAAACCAAAGATGCGAGGACAACCAGTTTACCACACTCACACAAGGAAAAAACACAGGCAGCACTGTAAGACACCTGGCAAAAGGAACAGATGGATGATTTAGACAAAATATAAAGGATGAATATTACCTGGTGGAGTAATTAACCCTTGGATATGCATCAAAATACAAATACTGTTAACTGAATAAATGCGAAATGCATTTAAATACATATGCAGATTCCAAAACATATCCAAGCCCAGGCTCCTTGTGTGCCAACTTGGCTGCCGCTATTTTTCTGCCAGTGCCATGAATTTGATGATCATTTTCAGAGACAGCTAACTCTTCTTCTCTACTGAGCTGTGTGAAAAATGGTGACTGATGAAAGAATGTTTTGAACAGACATATCCAAATTACAGCTTTAGCAGCTCTAAGCACTATTGCTTATGCTCCTGTACTGCAATTTCTAAGCGCTGCTCATAAACCAAGTGTTTTTCCACACAGTGCTTCAGTGCACTTTATTCAATCTCTATCAATAGCTCTTCAGTACTCCTTCTTTCTGTTGTACTGTAGTGCTAGGGCTCAATAAATCTCTGTGCCCATAGGCCTACTCCTCCGATGATTACGGATAAATGGAATTCAGTACACATCAGTAAATAAACACATCCAAAATCAGACATACAGTGTACTACCCTTCCAGACTGGACTTCTGCGATGTCCTGCTGGCTGCTCTCTCTTTCAGTCAACTTCTGTTAATGCTGCAACCCATGTTCCTTCCAGCAAAAGAACATCTGAATAAATGATGGAAATTATATTCAAACTACTCTGGCTGCTCATAGCTCTGAACTGACTATAAATTCAAAATGTTTAAAGCTCTACATGATTTCGCTCCAGGTGTACTGGTTAGCACCGTTGCCTCACAGCAAGAAAGTTCTGGGTTCGATCCTCAGGTCCAGGTTTCCGTGTGGAGTTTGTATGTTCTCCCTGTGCCTGCAAGGGTTTCCTGCAGGTGCTCCAGTTTTCTCATGGAGTCCAACGACATGTGGCTTAGGCTAACTGGCTACTCTAAATTGCCCATAGATATGAATGCGAGTGTGAATGGTTGTTTATCTGTGTTAACTCTGTGATAGATTGGCGACCTATCCTGGATTTCACCAGACCTCTTCTCCCCTGAAGTCTGCTGTGATTGGCTCCAGCTTTCCCCATGACCCACAATGGATAATGGATGATTTCACTCCAGCACATCTTCCTGATCTCATGAAGTGATATAGCCCACTCTGGGCACGTAGCTCATCTGAGACAGGTCAACCTACTGTTAATCTCAGGTATCCGTTCCTGCTCAGCCAACGGAAAATGATTTTATTTGAGTTTATTGCTCATAAACTCTCAAATAAACAAATAAACTCTGTGGGGGTCTTTAATCCCCACAGTATGCTGTCCAGTATTATTTAGTATGTAGTAACTGTCATGTATCTAAAGTTAATGTGTTAGGTCTGTTCTAGTATGTAAACCATATTGAGATCTTGGACTTAAAATGAAAAACAGATGAGAAGAAAACCATATGAGAAAGCAAGACAGAGTTTGAGAGGTGCGTACGAGATGAGGTACTTACTGCAGGCACTGCAGGTGAAGCAGCTGTCATGGTAGAGGCTGCCCATGGCCTGGCACGCCTGACTGGCTCCATACACAGCCTCATTGCATTTCACACAGCTGCCTGGAAAAAAAAGAGCCACAACACAACCATGTGAAAACCACCCTTATTATTACATGCAGTACCAAACACAGTGGTAAGTGTCGCAGAGTTGCACTGGCACCTTTGTGGGTTATAGGCTTGATCCCACATTGGCACAACAACAAATAAACCTTGATTGGGCAGTGCCTGTTCCCTTTATACTGATGGAGCATCATTGGGCGTGTGCACTTAACTCAATGCTCATTCGGAAATGCAGCCTCTGTCACCACATTCCCCACCCCACCAGTGCAGAAAGGACTTTTCCACGATCCCACTAATGTTTGCAATATAGCTTCACTCACTAATGCTACAGCTCATGCGCTCACATCGGACAAAAAGAAACTGATTCTTTTCATTACACGAAATATGACATTGGGCATGAAACGGCCTGTTAAATAAACAAATAAGATGGGGTGGAAAAAAAGAGGTGAGATGAAGCCCAGCAGGCTGGTGGCACATTGTGTCATTATGAGTGGAAATATAATCCACTTTACTTGTTTGAGTTGGCGCACACACTGAGAATTCTACCACATGATCAGTGTAATCAGATGCTGAAGGGTTCCCACAGATCACTGCCAAACATGATACACACACATAACCACACACACCCATGGTCTATATCAACAGGATGTGGGGAGAATTATTACAAAGGGTATAAGAGACAGAAAAGGGAAGAATCACTGAAGAAGGGTAAAGGGAGCGAGGTGAAATAGCTGAATCATCCTGAACCAGAATAAATGAAATGAGAGCAGTGTTAAGGACTTGTGTCATGTTTCCTATTATGTTGATTATTGTGAGAGCTGGCATACTGCGACATGGCCCTGATTACAGTTATTTCCCTGCCATCTCACTATTGCCCCTCTTTTATCACTTCACTCTCCAATGTGGAGCAACAATACAATTATGGCCGTCTCAATAATCACTCTCACTTAGTGTGCAGTAAAACCACGTCAAAGAACGAAGGGAAACTGAGCCCTTTATAATGTTCCACTGTTAACCTGCTTTTATTTCACAGCCAACTACAAACAGAAGAAGTGCCTGCACAGGCCACAATGCAGACCACATAAGTATGACAACCATCGTGGTCATACAATTTGCCCCCGACTTGGATACTTCTTGATGCAAAAAAATCCATGGATTATGGAAAACATTCTTTTAACTGCCAGCTAAAATTCCAAACATTTCAACAAAATTCAGCTACATGACATGATCACAAGATCTAATGAAATGCCAAAAAAGGCAAAACCCTACACAACGGTGTTCTTTGTGAAACATGTAGACACAGACCAGGCTTCACAGTGTGTGAGAGCAGATGAGGAACGGCGTGATGTTCAGAATCACGCTGAGCTAACAGCATTACCCCAAGCGAGCTCTCCTCCAACGTCAGGGCCAGACTGGAATAAACACCCACAAAGAAGCCTCTGTTCTCTCCGGGTTCAAACATCATGCATTTAAGCTCTGCCTAAACCCTCTCAGCACACTCCAAACAACCACCCCTGAAGTGTTAAGCTTTTCTAGAGGACACTACCACACCCATATTACTTGCCTTAAGCACAACATTTTCCAGACGAAAATACCACATAGGCATATCTAATTGCAGTGATTTCTAATATTACACCAAAATACACAACTGAAACTAGGTGTACTTGTGACACGGTTAGCAACAGTAAGCATTTTTATTGCGGTATGATACTTTGTGCCGAGGCATATTTTAATTCATTTTATTGCTAAATAACTGGCAAAGCTCACAGGCAACTTAAATTAATTTTCTGGCTCATGGAAAAAAAAAAAAAACAGCATTGTGGGGTTTAAATGTTTTTTATACATTTTTATCCAACAACAGTGATTGATATGGTGTTTAATCAAGGATTTGAGGATTTATCCAATCCACCGAATTACAAATTACAATGTTAAAACACATACCAAATGTTCTACAGATTAACACTTTTAATCCAACTTTTCAATAGCTGAAATCCAAACAAGTGAACTAAAGACCAATCTATGTTAATCTTTAGGATTCCCAGCAAAAGTTTTCAATAGCAGCAACAACAAAAACAACAATAATAATACTTTTCTTTCTTTTTATTTTTTTTAAACAAACATTAAGAATTGAGGTTCGGGTTGATGTGAGCCTGATTCAACTTCAATCACTTCATCATGCTACGTTACGTCAAAATACTTTTTTTTTTTTTTTGCGAATCAATATTGCGTAGTAGAGCGTCAAACCCCCCACCAAGAGGAAGTACTCAGTCCATGTCCTGTCCTATAGATGGGGACGTGCTTAGACTCCATGTGTGTTCTCCCTTTCCTGGGGCCTTATGAACACAGCTGCAGAAAATGCATACACCATTTTCCATTTCCGCCACTTACCCATGAGCATGCAAGTGATTTGGTGACTCCAGTGTTGAGAGTAAGAACCAGACCAGAATGCTTCAAACAGTTCCTTATCAATACTTGTATGCAAGGGCCTTTGTGATCAAGTCGCAATATATAAGAGAGCTTTGGTCTAAAGAGATTGTTGCAGAACTGAATGGACTTGAAGATACTTTTAGGAAATGACAAGAAGGAGCATGTGTTTAAGGACCCAAAGGAATTTTTGACTCATGATGACTAAGTTAGATGCCACCCTCTTCGAATTTCTTTGAGAGCCCTCCTCTTCAAATTTCCATTTTTGAGAGCCGCCCTCGAGTTGTGAACTGGAATCAGCGCTGAAGAAATCACAGCAAAGAAATCACATGGGTCTTCTTAACACATAAATAAACAGAAATCCCGAATAAATATAATAGGTATGCTGAGAACTATTTACGATTATTCATTGGAGGAGACAGGGTGGGACCTAAAGCTCATGTCTGCGCACATGATCCTACTGCCATTGGCAATTGTTGAAGGAATTCTGCACAGGACACTGGGTTTTTCCCCCTGCTGTTTTGTACCTGTTTGTACCTAGGATGAGTTTTTGGATGTAGCCCATGGAAAGTTTTCTAAATCCGTACACTGTGTCGAAAGCACCAAAAGATTCAGGATTAACATTTTATTGTAGAACTACCCATCACTACCCCTCTCTCTAGGCCTCTGCAGACGAACTGTGCTGTTTATGGAATCTAGTAACAAGATATTAATAAGAGAGACTGTACAATATTAGAACAAGAGAGGAGATATGAAGAAATTTGGTGAATTGAGATAAAGTCTGATGGAATGTTTGTGCCTTTCTCTTCCTGCTGTCTCAACATAATATCTGATCTGTCTCTCCTTAAGAAAAAAAACCTAAAACCTAATACACACTGGTTGTGCTTAGATGTCTAGACAGAGAAAGTCACTATTTTATATCTCCTCCAATTGGATCTCAACCATGAGCCACTGACACTTGGACTACATTGTAACGCTTCCCTATTCATCATAGTCATCATCTCCTCCTGGCATTGGCCCAAACTCTCTTTTATTAAAAAAAAAATCTACAACTGCTTTTCCAGACATCCCCCCTGATGCGGTAGTTTGGCTGCATGTTCATTTTCCCAGAACCTTTGTTCAGTGCCTTGCCAGTCAGTGAGCCCTCATAAATAATTCAGAAAGCTTTGTAAAAAGATGCAGAAAAGTTGTTTTTGGAAGCACTGCTAACATTACACTAAGGTTGTTTTGTATTTTTATGAGACCAGCATCATATCTAGGCTGAATTCTCCAACCTTGCACCAAACTTAGTGTTCAGACCGGCTGTGGATCCAGTAGATTCTGGATTCACTGAATGAATTAGAAAATGATACCTCAGGATTTCTCTCTAGCTTGTAGGGCTGCAAAATATATTGTGTATGTTGCTAAGACAATATCAGACTTTACACAGTCATCTGAAAAAGTAAACAGACACCCCTTATGATGTTTTTTCTATGCAGACAAGACCTGGTGCTTCAAACTTGTTAATATATTGTTATTTTTCATTTCAGATTACACTATATTAATTGTTTATAGCAACTAGCCATGCCGTGAACACTAGAAGCAAAAGAGTTGTGTGATTTCCAAAGAGAGCATATTGTGGGACAGTCTAAGGGTGGACTTAGCCAGCGTATGATTGCATACCTTGGGATTCCTCGTCACAGTCAACAGAATGACTGTACAATTCAAAAGCAATGGAATCAACAGCATCCCGCTCAGGTCGAACTGGGCCCTCAAGCGGATTGTTGAAAAGAAGAAAACCTTGCTATAAGGCCTCTGATGCAGAGAAACTCACAGTGCGTCGCAGTGCTTCCGTGAGGTGTCGCCATCAACTTCGCTACTATGGCAGAGCAGCTAGAAGGAAGTTTCTAGAGATAAATTGTTCAAAAATGGTGGTGTCTATTTCCTTTTGAGATATCTGTGTACATATACTGTTATTACAGAGACTTTTAAAGAAATTTTGTGTACTTGTATCATTCTCTGAGGACTCCGATCATTTTCCTGTGGGTGTTTTGATAAATTGTGGCACTGGTGTCAGAGAAACAGAGAGACGGACAGAGAAAGAGAGAGAGAGAAACTGGCTCAAATGAATGCAGGCCAATTTTTAACTACGACACAGCACAACCTCTAAATTAATTTTAATTCTGCATTAATTTTGTATGGATATGAGCTATTTTTGTGCATGCGCTCGCCTGTATTAGAGAGAAAATGAGCTGGTTTCATGTGTTTCAAGACTGACATTCAAAGCAATGGTCTGTTGTCACTGACCACAGGAACAAAGACTGAGAATAGACACAGTGATGTCAACTCTCACCCACTCTACACTGGAAAAAAAGACAGAGCCATGAAAAAGCAAGATCCAGTTTTAAAATATGCTTCGGCATCAGAAAGGCCAAGCTCTCCATTCGTCACTCGGTCCATTTTGTGGCCTGACAGAGTGAGTCACAGAATGAGCCACAGTGTGGAGTGTAAGGACGGTGCTCAGGAAGACCTGAATGAGAACAGGCGGTCAGTCCCACACAGCATATCATCCTGAATGTTCTGTTTTTTCACTTAGTCACACAAAATCTGCTATCACTTAGTGGTTGCATGTATATACGTAAACAATAGGCTATGCTGGTGGACTGTTGATGTTGTCTGTTTGGCTGTGATACTGATTCAACCTGTGAAATGCTCAAAGAATGCAAGTCAGCATGTACATTTAGACACATGCTTCTGTAAGTCTTGTACTTGATAACACCCAGCAATCAGGATTATGGACTAAAGATACTCATCAACCTTCAAATCTGCATATCCTCTTAAACAATCTGTAAATAATCCTGTAAATATCAGGCCATCGCATAAGGATTGCTCAAATAAAACCTTCTTTCTGAATAATACAAAGTCAAAGACAAAAAATTGCTGTGATATGCAGCAAAATGCAGAAATGGTCAAAGTCTGGATTCCTGAAATACAGGAAAGCGATCATAACAGGAAGCACAGACATCAGGAATGCATAAAAAAAGGAACCGGTGATATGCACAAACCAAATGAAAAGGGGATAACACTGCTGTGCACTTTCATGTAACTAAATTTGTCATCTAGTGCTCAGATCTGTGAAGTCATTTTGCTTTTAACTGCTTTATTACCTTTTCCAATTCTGTGTACTCGGTAATAGCTCTGTAACAGTGGCTTTATTGGTGAAAGTTAATTAGTGTTAATGTCTATAACTGATCACGTTATAGGAAAAAAAAAAACCTCATTAAGGTGCAACATATAAGAAATGAAATCATATGATCCAACTTGTTATAAAAATGTGCATCTTTGAACTAGAATTATTAAAACCGAGGCATGTTTCCCAGGCTAAAGACTTAGTCCAGAGGCTTTAGGACAAGCTGAGGAGGTTAAAGGCTGATGAAATGGAAAAAAAAATACATACAACCACAAAATTAAACAATGATTACTCTAAACGATGCATTGTTGCTCCACGTTGCTTGTATGTCTCCAGCCTAAGGAATTTCATGTACATTCTAAACACATGCTTGACTACATCACTCAACTTGGCCTCACTCCACCCTGCTTCACTCACACTCACTCTTTCTCACACACACTGTGAAGGTCAAGTGGAACAGACAGCTTGTTTTTCAATCAGTGGGCTGTTAAATACTGTTCTGCAAAATTACAGATGAGAAAAAGATTAGTAGGGGAGGAAAAAAAAAAAACAACACACACACACGACACTTGGAGTGATCACGTCTGCCTTACCGAAGTAGTCAGCTGGCTGGGCATCCATCTCCTTTTCCAGGCGTTCAGTTAGAGCTTCTAATTTTATTTCAGCTGCAGACGGCCCAGGCTCGGTCTGTATATGGAGAGTGTGGCATGGCAGTTTGAGCGCCTGAGGGGGGCTGTGGGCATCACTCCGAGCTGGCTCTGCAGTAGGGCTCGCTAAGGTGTCCGGAACAGTCGGACTGCTACGGCCTCGCGTGTGGCGGTGCACTTGACCTTTAGGCTGATCTGCTTCCGGTTGGCTTTGCGCTAACGGGGACAGCTGGACAGCAGAGCACGTCCCCGTGTTTTGTGGAACCCCGTTATGGCGTGGGTCTCCGTAGGGTTTCCGAGGCACGATGGGTTCGGGGGGATGACTAGGGTTCACGTAAGGAGAAGACTTAGGGTGAGAGTCTGATTCTCCATGAGAACCTGTGGCTGATGGGGGGAACCAATCAGGCTTCCCAGCAGGCGTTAAAGTTTGATATGGTGAGCTCTGAGGATGAGGAGAAGCTTCTCCGCGGTTCACGTTCGTCCCGGGTGCGCTTGAACTTAGGCTGAGAGGGGGGGGTGACGCCTGGCATTGAGGATTGCTCTTAGATGCCCAAGGACTGGCAGGAAGAGGCAGAGTGTGAGAATAAGGGTTTCCAGAATCCACAGACGGATTAAGGAACGAGCGCGAGAGGTCTTTGGTGTCCTGGCTGCTTCCATGGGTAAAACCCCTGGCATCGTGTGGGCCAGCTGGGTGAGATTTCTGTCCTTCGTAATACGTGCTCGGTCCTGAGAGAATGGGGGGCTTAGACGCGGCTTCATGTCTGGAGCTACTGATAGGTGGTCTGTCTTTGGTGTAAAACGTGCCATCTGCTACTTTGACATGTCCACCGTTTAGTCTTTCTGCCAGGTTGTTCCTGGCCATCTCCTCTTGATGCTTCTGCATGTGAATCTTGGACATTTTGGAGGCGAACACTTTCCTGGTTTCCTCAAAGTCCGGGTTATTTCCTGCGTCCCTCTTCATGCGGAACAGCCCGTCCCTGGACGCCTCGTACATGTTCAGGTCTTCGATGAATTTGCTCGCTTCGAGACCCAAATCTTCATATTTCTCCATCTTTTTTTTTTGTCCCCCACACACGGGTTTAAAACAGCGCTACAGGGAGCGAGTGAACGGACACAACACCGAGTTTCCACAAACACCTTTAACTGTGGGAGTCAAGGAGTCACTTCCACAGTGTCATTTTGTCCATGGGGAAAAGTGGAGAAACACACACACAAAGGCTGACTTACCAAAGTCCGGGCACAGAGTGTACTGCGTGTGTCCCCTCACTGTACAGGAAAATAGATAAAAAAAAGAGGAAAATACCCCGCGGGGCAAAAGGAGAAAAGGCTGCGAGCTAATCCTGAGGAGAGCCGTTTTCCTGTGAACGCAGAGACGACGCTGCTGGGTGTGAAAGGTGTGGAGCAGGCAGTGTTCGCTCCTCCTGTTCATCTGAACTGCAGCTCTCACAGGATGCTGTCCGCTTTTAACCACAGATCAGCTCCGAGCCTTCACCCTCACACAGACAGAGAGCCCGAGTGTAATATCCTCATCTAATTATAATACCGGACATTCCGTCTCTGCTCAGACACGGCAGGCGAACATGCACGAGCACCGAGTGCGAGCGCGCGCCTTCGAACTAACTTTTTATACTGGATGTAACCGACAACTCTCGCGCTCTTGGGGTTTTTTTTTGTTTCATTTAAAGGCACAGTACGTTTAAAAAAAAAACACACACAAGAAGTCAAACGGCAGGCCGATTCGGTGGCACGCGCGCACGTGCACACAGGTCTTAGTGCCCTCGTGAAGACCTTTTACTGACACAATTAATAATACAGCTCATTAGTGTTCTGCTAGACCGGAAGCTCCAGTTTTGTTTACAAAGAAATAAATAAAAGGGTCAGACAGAATGTTAGGCCCTGTTTACACATGGTTTTAAAATGTGATTCGTGTTATTAGGTGATTAGTGGACAACCAAAAGACATCATTGTCTATCACGCTTCTCCAAGGTGTCCAGCTGAATACTTGTGTTCAGATTTTGGTACTGCCGAGGTCACTTCCACTAGAAGGTCAAAGGTCCCTGCACACAGAAATGCTGAAAATGCTGAAAATGCTGCATCGGTCACTCACCTGCTCAGGGTTGTGGAGGGGGAAAGCTGGGGCCAATCCCAGCTGACTTCAGGTGAGAGGCGGGGTACACCCTGGGCAGGTCACCAATACGCCACAGGGCCGACAGACAACCATTCACACTCACATTCACAGCTACGGGTAATTTAGAGTAGTCAATTAGCCCAATTCCCTCTGTGTATGTCTTTGTACTGTGGGAGGAAACCGGAGTACCCGGAGGAAACCCATGTGGGCACAGGGAGAATATGCAAACTCCACACAGAAAGGCACTCAGGTCAACCCGAGGGATTGAACCCAAGACCTTCTTGCTGTGAGGTGACAGTCTTCATTATTTTCTTGAATTCCATCTGTGTACAGCACAAAGTTGGTACTCTGTCACCAAAACCACGATCACATCCTGCATTAAATGATGTGTTTCCCTGTTGTGTCCATGTCGAGGACACATCAGGAGGCATTAGGGTTTACATGATAAAAGATAAGTGGCCCCAAATGAGCCCCAAACCACCCCAGCAAATGGTTTGAGTAGTGATGTGTCTTGGTGGTTGTTTACACTTGCATTTAGCACTGTCTACTTGTGACCAGACCACCCAGGATACAATTTAAAGCCAAGTGTAAACCATGTGAAAAACATTTGTGGACACCTGACCATCTTCCCTAAGCTGTTGTTACAAAGTTTGAAGCACATTATTGTGTAGAATGTCTTTGGGTTATGTATTCATTTTCCAGTATGAGAATACCCAAATACCCTGTCCACAAAGCCAGATCCATAAAGACATGGTTTGTAAAGGTTGGGGAGGAAGTACTTGAGTGACCTGCACAGAACCGTGACCTGAACCCCACTGAACACCTCTGGGGAGATATAGGAATGTGGACTTTGCCCCAGGTTTTCTCACCCAACATCAGTGTCTGACCTCACTAATGTTCTTGTGACCACAAATTCCCTCAGCCACGCTCCAAAATCTAGTTGAAAGTCTTTCCAGGAGAGTGGAGGTTATTACAACAAAAGAGAAATTTGTAGGAATGTATAGTATATTTCTATTCTTGTGATATATCTAATAAAGATATGTAAAAATGCCAACCCTCCATTACCATAAATGACTAATGTTTATTCAAAAGCCAGTTTTTTACATAATACATTTTGATACTCATAATCAGTCACATTTTATTATATACAACTCTAATTCATTTTTATATATTCTGAGCCCATTTCAAGCCCTTCAGGCATTCAAGTTATTTACACTTTAGACTGTCTTTAATCTTGATATCATTTGATCTGCATGTGGTTCCTTTTTGGTTTGTAAAAATATCTTGTCCACCACTGTAGAGGGGCAGTATTACTCTCCACCTCATCTATTTAAATTGGACAGTGCACATTAAATTTAGCTATTAGCCGGTACTAAAATGCAATATGTATGCATTTTGAGCTTCTTTTTTTTTTTTTTATGACCTTAGTGATGATTTGGTTCTCAGCGCACTACTGACATTAGAAAACAAATTCTTTTTAAGGGAAAATGTGCTTTGAACAACTTTATCATGAATCCACATACTTAAACTAAAACAATCAAACACCCTAAAGTTGGGACTATGTTGTAATGCTATTCCTAAATGTATACTTAAGACTCAGTAACACATTTCACTTGTTCGGTGCCTTTTTCTGGCAGATAGTGAGCCAGCAGTTTGTTTTCTTATTATGCCTTCTCATTGAGGAATAAAATATCAGTGGCGGTGGCCTGCGACAGCCAAATTACCCAACATAGATGTGACTCCATCACAATAATCCTTGTGCTTTTGCCCCCTCACACCCAACTGTGGGAAAGGCTGTAGACTAGTCATGATATAGTGACTGAGTAAAATGACCCTGTTCTGTTCTTTATTCAGTAACCTAAAAACTTTGTTATAAAGCCTTCAAGGTATTATTGCCTCCTCCCCTCATTTCATTCCTTTTATTTATTTATTTTAATGGAGGCCTACAAGCCTACGGACTATGAATCACTCAGCTATGCACACACCATGCTTGAAATGTTTCAAAAAACTACTGCGTGGACATAACGATCCCTTATAGCCTTTTTGTTGTATAACTCCCAACAACTTTAAGGTTTTATTTAACTTTCTCCATGATCCGACTATATGAAATAAATTTTAAGAATGGCTACTAAGGTTACATCTCATCACTACAGAGCCACAGTCCAGGTAAAGCTAGTATTTACGCTCTGTAAATAAAAATAAGGGATAGAAATATGAACAAAACAGTGGAGGACTGCATGAGCAGGAGAGACAGGTGGCAAATAACCGCTCCAGTCCATGTGTCCCTGGTTTCACCCCAGGTCTGTGTGCTGTGTGTGAGAAAACACACACCGCTCCAGCTGCAAGCCACACATTCCACCACAGCTACACTATCTGCTGAGTGAAGGAGAGGAATGCTTGTCCGTGATAAACGCATACTCTCGAACAGTCCAACACACTAGTGGATACATCAGACCAACGATTATAAACTCAGTGATTCCTTTCAGATTAAGCATATACAGTCTATACGAGCATAAAGATAAAGCTATAATGCAGACATTACAGTGGTACCTCAAACTCATAGGAACTCGAATTTCTTAAAAGTCGAACCAACCAGATCGCAAAAAAATGACCTAGAACTCAATCTGAATCTCAGAAGTTGAACATGAACGCCGACTTAAGATAACTTGTAAGCGCTAATAATAATAAAAATAAACAACGGACCACATGGCATAGTATGACTTAAGGTAGTAGTGCTGTGTCTGGGTTCATGAAAAAGGTGTCATTGTTTTTGTTTTGTTTTTTTATTTTACCCTGTGAGAGCGGTGAGGTGACACAATCCAGGCTGGAGTCAGACGTAAAATCCATTTCAGGCTTTATTTAGGCTCCAGGCAGAAGTACATGAGACAGCAGGCAAACTCGTAGTCAAAGAACAGGCAGGGTAACCGAACTGCGTACAACATCACGAAGGAACAGACTATAATCATAAACCGAGTAACAAGCGAGAAGGTCAGAACCAGAAGAGAATACAGACGCCCACACCTGGAGCAAATCCTCGCGCATGCGCCCGCAGCGCCGCTGCTGGGAGTAATCAAAGCACCTGCGTGGCTCCATAATATACACATTGTTTGGATACATTTATTTTCTTACTTTACAAATTACTGTTTGCATAAATGTGCTTAGATGTGTTTGGTATGTGCTCTTCTTGTTTTATCCTGTTCATTTTGTGTTTAAATGCTTAAATAAATAAATAGATAGATAGATAAATAAATAAACAAACATATTTCAGTGTAATTTTTTGGGGCCAGGAACAAATGAATTGTTTTTTCATTATTTCCTATGGGGAAAATCCGATCAGAACTCGATTTTTTAAGGATTAGAACCCGCGCTCGGAACAAATTAAGTTCGAGTACTGAGGTACCACTGTATAAGGTTAATTCATTTAGGTTTATTTATAAAATCTATTCATAATTAGCTACTCCAAACTTCATACATGAATTCTTTAGCTACTATGGTTATGTTCTTTATGGTTACATACAGTATATATATATATTTACAGTTTTATGTAAACATGTTGATTTTCTGTCTGTGTTATCCTGATTTTGGATGTTCTGAAGAAAGATCCGTGACAGGGTTCTTGTGACAGGGTTCTTGTGGGTGCTAATGTGAAACACGAGATGGACAGAGTGCCAAAGGAAAGGACCAAGTAAACTTCTTAGAACAAATTAGGAGTCAAATTGCTAAACGTTTTGTTCAGTTCAAAACTGGAAATTAACAATTCAGTTAAAAACTGGAATATGATATCCACTCACTCATCTTCTGCCGCTAAAACCTTGTTCAGGGTCGCAGAGGGAAGCTGGAGCCAATCCCAGCTGGCTTTGGGCGAGAGGTGGGGTACAGCCTGGGCAGGTCGCCAATCCTCCGCAGGATCAACACACAGACAGACAACCATTCACACTCACACTTACAGGCAATTTATTAATTAATTTAGCCAATTAGTCTAATTCCCACTGTGCATTTGTTTGGACTGTGCGTGGAAACCCACACGGACATGGGGAGAACATGCAAACTCCACACAGACAGGCGCCCAGATCGACCCCGGGGATCGAATCCAGGACCTTCTTGCTGTGAGGTGACCGTACTAACCACTACACCCCCATGTCGCCCTGAATGTAACATTGCTGTATTTAATTTAAATTTGTATTCCACACAAAAATATCTCTGCAACACTATGTTTGACATAGGTTCATGTTACCACCTGCACTTATATCCAATTAGTGCAGGTGGTAACATGAACCTATGTCAAAAACAATCTGTGAAAACAGAGGGTGACCTGTTCTGTCAGTGACATAATTGCTACATCCCAAAATATTGCCTAAACCCAAAGACATAACAGCACTGCCAAAATTCAGTCATGCATTTTCACTGCTTTACACAGATTAATAATTCCCTGTTGCAACATGCCTATTTAACAGATCTCATTAATTAGTCGAGAGAAAATCGTTTACTTTTTGTGTCTATACTTTTGGCACATGGGTTGAGGATAATTTGTTGGAAATGTAAACAGCAGGGCATAGAAGTAAATTACTATTACTATATAAATGTTTTATAGAAAAATATGTTTTGTTTAAAACCATGAATAGCATTTTTCAAATTATTAATTGCTGTGTTTAATAAATTAAGAAAAAGTCTTTTCCCTTTCATGTATATTTGTCAGAAAAGCATCAGGAGATATTATACTACAAATTTTCCATGACCTAACTGAAAGACAAGCAATTGAAAAAAGATCCGGAGAAACCGAAGCAAAACAATCACAGTAAACTACTCAAGTTCAAATTGCTTGGTGCATATTTTGATCAGTTCACCTTGAAATAGGCAGTGGTAATGATGGCTATGGCAGATAAAACATATTGCTTCCTCACGGGAGCACCCATGATTTGTATCATTTTAAAGGTCTGCTCTGTTAACCGTGCACAAACCTCCACATTACGTACTAAAATTCGCTGTCCAACCCGAGGAAGCATGTTGAGGTGCGTAAACCTTTGTTCAGTTCCAGATAAATAGTTGCCATGGTTGTCCAAATTATTTTTCATAGATTTGCCAGTCAAATTCTCATACTGGGACCAGATCCTGTGTGACGTCATGAATAAAACATTGTGGTTTTCCATGGATAAAGCAAAGCTCCTCTCGACACGTAAATTCCACTTTCACTATTGAGTATGCCCACATGTTTACATCTATATAAAGATATTGACTCGAATGAAGCAGATGTCTAATTTGAAACCGGCACATTTAAAGTACTGAAATCATCTGACAGTAACATTAGCACATAACTGGAACTTCCAAAGAAACTGGAATTCCACTAGTCTTGGAAAATACTGATAGCTGTCAGAATATCAAACGGTAAAAACTGATCCTGAAACAGCAGTCGATAACAAGAATACAGGAGAAACAGAAACTAAAACAGGACCTTGAGATTCAGGGAACACCTGCAAAAGGTGAAAGGGGAATGAAAATGCTTCCTTTGCAGAAATGAAAGTGATAACACACAAAGGGGAGCATAAATATATATATATTAGAAGAGGATAATAATAAGTAATTCTGCAGGAATTTTTTTGGTCATTGTTATTCCAGACTTTTGGTCTTGAGAGTATTGAAAGGCAAGAGGTGAGGAACGGAAAGATGCATGTTGATTTTATTTTATTTGTTTAATGATTTTTTTTTATGTTATTCAGTAGGTTTAACTCAGAGTCATTGTGATGTTCCCATAGCACACAAGGGAAGGAACAGTTTTCAGAGTATGTAGATCTGATTGTCAGAATAAGTAATGTGCGGTTTGAGAATGACATCTGGCTGTGTTAAGGAATCAAACCGAACAATAGACCTACTGTCCAATTCTGAAACACCCTCTGGACTCCAATACCCAGGAGGCCTAGCTCCTTTTGCAACATAAAAGAGGGGCTTTATTTCTTTACTCAGATTTTGCTCTTCTTTTGTTGCTCAAAGGCCAAGTAAATCACTCTCCCATTCTGTGGACAAAGTTAGGAAACTCAAGAGAGCCGGCTGTCTCCCATTCAGCATGGTCATAATGCCACTGGAGCCAACAGGAAGGGGAACACAAGGACACAGATTTAAATTCCTGCAGCAATGTGATGACTCTGCTCTCTCCAAAAAGAACTGCTGGTGGATTTTAACACAAACAGGAACCTAGTTGACCTGCAAGCCAATGTTGTCAGTCTATTCAAATATCTATTGTGCAAACGTGGCTCATGTGGGTCATGTGGTTGCTTCAATGCTTCCAAAACTGATAACAGACTCCATTAGACTTCTATGGCACAGTATAAAAAAACTGAATCAGCAGTTATTCCTTTCTGTCTGGTGGGCTTTCTCAAAGAGATCAGTATCCATCTCTATTCAAAGAGCATAAGGAAAAAGAACAAGTCTAGACCTACCAAATATAACTCGCTGATCTAAAGAGGACAGAATGAGTCACCTAAAGCTCAGTTGTCACTCCCTCCAGTCACAAGAGCTAGCAGGATTCTACCAGGATAGCAGCCTCTCAACCTCTTCATCTCTCCATTATCAGCAAAGGACGGGATGGTGAGAAGGTCAGCTATCTGTGAGGGATTAGCAGTTCTATTAGACAGCCTTCATCAGATGGCATGTGTAACTATATCCTGGAAAATGGCTGCCAAATACCTCTGGGTTATAGATAAAGGTAAAAATAGAGCAAAACAAAGGGGGTGGGGTGGGGGAGAGACAATAGGTGGAAATTTTACACCAGCTTAACAGACATTTTTTTTTTTTATTCAACATAAGATTATCAGGCAAAGAGGATCATCTGTAAAAAAAAAAAAAAAAAAAAAAAAAGTCTTTATTTGTCTTTATTTTAGCTGCATCATTCTCCATCCACTCTTCTGTCAAAGTGCAAAGGCCTTTTCTCCTCAATCAGTCTGAAGATCTTGAGTGACAGCTCATTTGACCATACCAGAGATACCAGAAAAGCACTTTGGTCTCTCTCATAGTTCATTCTTCTACCAGGAAGTTGATGAGAGCAGTCCTGGGAGACAGGATGGTTTTCTTAATGACACGGTCAGCAAGGAGCTTCATGCCCAATGGGCTGCCCAGGACTAGCTCTCGCACCTTCTCAGCATCCTGAGCCACCTGGCAAGGAATAGTAACACTCCCACATGCCTTATTGTTAATCTGAGGGAAGAAAACAGAGCCCTGAGGTTAAGAATTTAAAGAAACAACAGAGACTCAAGTACTTATGAAATAGGACACAGTGTTATTAATATGAATAAACAAATCGCAGCAAGCCAGATATGAGGCCAAAAAAATATTTTTTAGATGACAAATAAAGGGTTAATTTTATGTATAGTAGCCATATAAGGGCGGTATGGTGGTGAGGTGGTTAAACTGTTGTCTCACTGCAAGAAGGCCCTGGGTTCAATCGCCGGGGTTGACCTGGGTGCATTCTATGTGGAGTTTACATGTTCTCCCCGTGTCCACGTGGGTTTCCTCCAGGTACTCTGGTTTCCTTCCACAGTCCAATGTCATACACAGAGGGGATTAGGCTAATTGGCTACTCTAAATTGCCCGTAGGTATGAGTGAGTGTAATAGAGAGATGAAGAGGTTGAGAGGCTGCTGTGCTCGTACAATCCTGCTAGCTGTTGTGCCTGGAGGGAGTGACAACTGAGCTTTACGTGACTCATTCTGTCCTCTTTGGATCAGTGAGTTATCTCTGTGTGTTGGCCCTGCAGTGGATTGGCGACCTGCCCTCTTGCCCAAAGTCAGCTGGGATTGGCTCCAGCTTCCCTGCATGACTCTGAACAAGATTAAGCGGCAGAAGAGGAGTGAGTGAGTGGTGGTGTACAGAGGCAAAATAACAAAACTGAGTCTGTGTTCAAATGCTTATGGACCTGACTGTAAACATTAAAAACTTTATATGCAAATCAAGACCATAATCTAATTATAATCAATATTGTAATCATAAGACTCATAGTCAGAGACTGAACACTCATCATTTTGTTTTTATACTTGATTAATATTTTACAACTTAAAAATATCAAGATCTCAAAATGCCGATACGTACAATGTCAATTTCTGTTTCTTTAGAATAGTACAAGTTTAAAGTGCTTAAAAAAGAAATATTTTCAGTCCAGTTCCCTGAAGCTGAAGAGCAAAGAGGAAACAATCAGCCTCTGTTCCTCAAATGGTCTCTGCATCTGCCAAGATCAAGTGAGACCGCTGGAGTTTTGATAAAATCTTCCCGCGTCTGTGTGTGGGTACGATGCAGCCACAGAAGCCGCCCCGCTCTGTGTGAGAAACCCAGTCCTGTCATTACAGGGCATGAACTTCTATAACTTCTGCAACTAAGCAGGGGATTCCCAAAATACTGCAGTATGCACACCCATAAGCCCACAATGCCAGCTCACCTCAGCAGTAAGTTTTAACATGGGCAGACACCTCCACATTCACACACACAAACAGGATTAGAAAACATAGTGTGAGAAACTACAGTAGGCTTTTAATAAACTAGAGTCCTGGATACACAATGTTTATATAAAGCAAGGCCTGACATGACAGAGAGAGAGAGAGAGAGAGAGAGAGAGAGAGAGAGAGAGAGAGAGAGAGAGAGAGAGAGAGAGAGAGAG
>JAQLOM010000032.1:18213601-18232154 GCA_030068315.1 Chrysichthys thysi
AAGAAGTATCGGTATCGGCGAGTACACAAATAAAAATACTCGTACTCGTATCGGTTTGGGAAAAAGTGGTATCGGTGACACCCTAATTAGAGTAGATTATAAATCTTAGTTTATACAGAGAGAGCGAGAGCGCGAGAGAGAGAGAGAAAAAAAGATACCTGTTTTTTGAAGTAACCAATAGCATACTCATCGGCATAGGTCAGGAAGTAAAGGATGCCATGCTTGATGTGATACTCCTTCAGGTGATTCATCAGGTGAGTGCCATAGCCCTGCACACGCACGCACGCACACACACACACACACATTAGCTGTCTACATCACCCCAGCATGTTCAGCATTGATAGGTGCACGTTTCCATACCTTCACTTGCTCATTTGAAGTAACAGCACAGAAAACAATCTCCGTGAATCCCTGAGTGGGAAACATTCGGAAGCAAATCCCACCAATCACACGGCCATCTTTAATCAGAGCCAGAGTCTTGTGCTTCCTGTTGTCAAATTGCAAACAAGGAGGTCAAAGGTGTTAGTTCGGAATTAAATCTAGCTTTTGCTTGGAAATATTAAAATAGTTTCTGCTCACCAAAACCATCTATCATCACTATTAAGCATACAGCGCCAGGAAAGCTCATGCGCCGTTTCTTTTATTACGGCCATAGGCTACACAACATAACATGAATGTTGAGTTCGTGCTTATGGTCATGCTGGCTAAAAGCCACTAGCCTGTGGTTCATGATGTGACATGATGTGATAAAAACAGACTCCGAGGGAAATAAATACCGGTCACTGAGCACATGACTGCAGCAACTGCTGTGCAATACGGCAACCATTAATGTGAATATTTAGTGAAACCAATTAGTAAGAAACTGTGGAGGTAGATGTATTAACAGGCAGGCTCATGCAGGCTCAGGTCCTGTCCACAAGTATACTGATATTTCTGAAAATATTGTTTTTATGCCCCGCTTTTCAAATAATGGTTTTGAAAACACAGTGGAACCTTGGATTGCGTGCAGGATTCGCTCCGGAGACGTGCTTGTAATCCAAAGCACTCGTATATCAAAGCGAATTTCCCCAAAAGAAATAATGGAAACTCGGATAATTCGTTTCACAACCCACAAATATTTATATAAAAATGATTAATACAAAATGTAAAGTAAGAACACAGAAAACAAAGTAACCTGGACTTTACCTTTAAAAAGACTCGTGGCTGGCGTGAGGGAGACGAGAGAGGGGAGAGGAGGAGGATTATTGTGTAGGATGACTTTCACTACAACTCACGGGATCACTGCAGTCTGTCGGCTCACTGGGAACTTTTTCTTTTCGTGGGACTTTAAAAAGGAAACTATCCAATGATCACTGTGGTCATGAAACAAGCCGGGAGAGTGAATGCAATTGCATGAAGGTTTAAAGGTACAGATAGAGGACAGGCCAGTGTCAAAATCCCAAAACAGGCAAAGAGTCAGAGATCGGGCAAACAACATCAAAGGTGAGGCAAAGGTGAAATCCAGGAAACGGGCAGAGGTCAAAACACGGGCGAAAACATTATAAAGGGCACGATATCAAAAGACGTAAATCCAGGTGAGAAATAGTCATACACGGGAAAACCAATCAGGAAGTAACAAGGCTTGGCGCTAGGGTCAACAAGTGGCAAACTATTGAACACAACGCAGTCCTTAAATAGGATAAGTCCTTGTATGTAGAAATTGAGTACATCAGTGTTCAATCAGTACTCTGGCGAATCAGAGCGATGGCGGTAGTCCTCAACGTCAAGCGCCATGTTGTCACACTATAGGGTTTCCTGTGGGGCGAAGTCCAGAGTTGCTGACAGAAGGCTGGGGATATCCAATTCCGAAAGCGGCAGCGTGAGACTTCTGGATGCGGTTGTAACTGCTGCTTTTACCTCCTTTTGAAGATTTTGCACAAATGCGACATTGCATTGTCAAACAGATTCATTGCTCACACTGCTACAGCCTTAGTCAGGTGGGGCTTTTCCAAAGTTTTGCACTCTTTCCCCACACTGTACACATCTCCCTGATCTCATTTGAACCGAGTATTCAGTCTTTTTCTATGCTAGCGCGGCTGTTGACTATACGAGTGAGCCACAATCCTGCAGTGAATGAGTGAGAGAAATTGTGATCACGTGAGGCTCGGCAGACAAAGCGTATACATACACAACTCATATTGCAAGACCTCGCTCAGTCACCAAGTCAAAATTGATTAACATTTCTTGCTCGTCTTGCAAAAAATTACTCACAACCCAAGGTTCCACTGTATCTCAATCCATGAAATTTGTCTGAACGTCAACGTGTTCACATTGTTATGTGTAATCTTTAGGAAAGACGTGTGAATAAGAACGTCATCGTACACTGAAGTGATCATGGCATTTTATAATGTCAGCTGACTCATTAACTAAGTTCAGATGACTCAAGAATAACGTTATGAACAGTGCTATCGCATGGGAGAAAAGAAAAAAAAACAAAAACAAAACAAAAAAAAAATGGGTGAAAAGCTCGTTCATTTGCTCTTCTGCAGTAACTCTTCGTCTTAGTCAGGGTCACAGACAGCCGCAAACTGACCACCACTGGGATTCATGTGTATGGCCTGAGGATGAGGTGGTGAGGAAGAACTGCTTAAAGTTATACTCGAATCTTATCCAAAATTGTTGGATTCAGGAGGATATCATACTCGGGCACCTCCACACAAGAGTGTAATTTTAATGTCTTATCAAATACAAAAAAGGTTGGAGGATAGTTTCGATTTCTGTACCAAAAATGGCTTTTTTTTTTTTTTTTTAAACGTACAAAAGTACATGCTTGCATCATTGGCCAAGATAAGATGAAATGTACGTCAGGATATAGCCGCTTTATTTTGTGACCCATATTGAAGCTGAAACAAAGACACTCCGAGACAAAGTTTAGCCAAAAGACTCACGGGTCAAAGACGAGGCGTGTGATGTACTCTTTGGGCATGCGGGGCAGTTGATGGGAGAAGACGTTCTGCAGGCCCACCAGCCACATCAGGATCTTCTTGTTGGACTTCTGAGAAAGCGAGTTACCGATCACGTGGAACTCTATAATGCCTCTCCTCTCCTCCAGACGCGCGGTCTCATCCCGCGCCGCATTGGCAGACAGAAGACTTGTCTGAGGGAACAGGAGGTCATCAATCCTCTTATGATCATTATTTTATCATTGCTATTTTATATTGGTGTGGTATTACCAAATGCTCTACGCGGCCCCGATTTCCCCTTTTATTTAAAACAATATTGAGAACAACGTGACACCAGTAGTATGCAGTCTGTTCTCTGATTAACCAGACCCATCACAATCAAGCAGAGATACCGTTAGAGGATTTGAAATTCACACTACAGTATGATGAGTCTCTGTAGTAATGGACAGCTCAGAGCAGTGTGAGATGACCAGACAAAGAGCTACTGACCTCGGGCCCCAGCATGGCCGCAGGGTCAGTGATGGTCAACATGACCTCATTGACTAGTTCCATAGGGATGTCGCCCATCACCCTGATCCGCTTAGCGTCCTCCAGCGTCAGGGCTTCTGGTAACTTCCTCTTCTCTCCTACGTGTGTGTGTGTGTGTGTGTGTGTGTGTGTGTGTGTGTGTGTGTGTGAGTGTGAGTGTGAGTGTGAGTGTGAGAGAGAGAGAGAGAGAGAGAGAGAGAGAGAGAGAGAGAGAGAGAGAGAGAGAGAGAGAGAGAAAAAAGGTCAGAGAATAGTGAATACTTATATTAATACAGATCAGCAATCAGCAACAACATTGGGCTCTGCCTCATACTCAAACTCTTTCTTTGGACATGAGCATACAAATACACACACACACACGCACACAACAAATATTTTCAAAGCAAACGATGCTGCTGAGGCATCCACGGTATGACAAACAAGATATTAAAAATACAAACACAGCAGATGAGAAGAGAGCATGCACACAGCTACCTCTTTGTCCAGTGCTCAGGGTCGAGGCCACGCTCGATAGCAGCATTCTCAGCGGGAAGGCCGAAAGCATCCCAGCCCATGGGGTTCAGAACCTGCCACAAGAACACAAGCCAAAATCAGGCAAGTGCACATTCATTTGCCATCTGGGACTCCGAACAGAGACCATGTTAATATTGGTGCAAGAGGTGAGGATTTATCTAAAGGCAGAAGGTTCATAATGGCGACTGTATATCCTGCCATTAAATCTGTACCTTCACACATCATTTTTGTGTTATGGGGTTTTGGTGCAGTAACCTTCTGCATAATGAAATAAAGCCCTTATGAAAGGCATTTGTCACTCACACACTTGAAGTAATAGTGTAATTTAGGAGTCATCTACTAACACACAAGTGTCATGTCACACAGTACTAGGGCTTATACAGTGTACAATACTGTTCCCTGTGAGGTAAAATTCTGATCAGTAGAACGATGCGTGGCATAAAAAAAAAAAAAAAAAAAAAAACAGGTGTGCAGCTTGGATGAGTAATGATGAATGCAAATGCACTGGACTACATTATTTTTTAAATATTATTGATTCTGTACATTAAGAAGACCCTATTTCATTAGTCTCATCCCTGCAATGATTAAATGTCATCCCCCTCTCCCTGTCTCTCTCGCTCACTCTCTCCGTTGGATAAAACGTCTCTCTTTGTGTATTGTTATAATTAAATATGGACAACGAGAGTAAAGAGCTCTATTTTTAGTTGCGTTGATCCAGAAAGACTGAAAGAAGCTGAAGGAGAGGGAAGGAGAAAAGAAAAAAAACAGAAAGCTTGCAAAAGGTAAGGAGAGAAGCAAAGAGAGGTATAGGGAAACGGGGGGAGGGAGAGAGAGGAGACTTTGCCTCTGAAAGGTTTGCCACTCGTGCTGAAGCGGAGGAGAATCAGTATCCTTGGTAACTGACTGCACCTCATTTGTTAAGCAAAGCTGTTCGCTATGAAGCCAAGAGGGTGCTAAAACTCCACTGTACCGAGGAGTATGAACGACAGGCAAACATGAAAAATATAACACGATCTGAGCTTGCTAATTAGATTAGGGTGGAGATGGCAGCACCACCACAAGACAAAGTCATTAGGACAAGCAAATTAACAACCTGTGGCAAATATGCAGTCACGCGCTAACTTGTCTCACTTATTATTAGTACAAACATCTTGCCACTGAACAAATGAAAAGATAAAAGTACAAAAAAGAACAAAAATAAAGGGGCAAAGTGGCATGTAGGCTAACACGTTGCCTTTATTGCTGGAAATCATCCCCAAGTTCAGTTACACACTCACACTTCTCAGTATGTGACACAGTGATATGACAGAACCATCTGAATTTTTTCCCCCCTTCGCTTTGCTGAAGCTACTTTCATCTTTTTGTTTTATCTACTGACTGGCTTTAGTCTCCTGCACAGGGTGTGAAGGGGACATGCAAGCCAAAGGAAATCAAACAGATGATTTCCCTCAGTGTGGGACTCTTGCCTCTTTATTTGTATTCGACTGAACTTTGCTGCCTTGGTGGTATGGTGCAGGTCATAGCACATCAACTGCTACTGATATGAATGTGATTTCCAATTACATTATCATTAAAAGATAAGGGATCTCTAGATCCTGTTTATCCATCTGGCCTTGTGACAGTACCTCCAAATCAGTTCATTACTGAGATAGTATGTGTCCGTCATGTCCACTTTTCCTGCTGGTGCTGTTAGTTGATTCACCCTCACATCAGGGCTCCACGAAAAGCATCAGGCCCATTATTATGGGCCATGGACCAAATTTTTGATCACACAGCAACAAAATACACCACCAGCAATGTTAAGAGAACGCAGCAGGAGAAAGTTTTTGAAACCAGAAATGGAAGCAGCTTCTCATTATATTCTTTTGTATGTATCCACATTTTATACAACACTTGGTATTTAAAAAAAAAAAAAAAATAAAAAAAAATAAAATAAAAAAAAAGCCACACCATCTGCTGCGTAAGGAAAGAAAGACAGAGGGACAGAAAATCAAATTAAAGACAAAAATATCTGAACTACTGCAGAATCGGCATGAAAGGCTTGTCTCACCAAGTATCGTTTCCGTACTGTACTACTACTACTGGAACTTTTAATACATGTGAATAAATGTTTGAGATGCAAATTGATTCTCTGTGACAAGGCAAACAAGACAGCTGTGAATCACAGGACCAGCAGCGGGTAACAGTTCCAGGTGACTGAACAGATTTAATATCTACTAGCTTCAGAGTCTACATTGCTAACACGGTTACAATGGCTTTTAATAAATCTCATGAATAAGTGTTAAGTGTTAATGGTCAAAAAAACAACAAGCAAGAGCCTCTTTTCTTACTCAGATTTTTCACTGACATTCAACGTCAATGAGCAATCCAATGGAAGATTAATACAGACACCAAACATCGTGGACTCATTGATCCAGAACGCAATGCAGCCGTATGACTGCTATGCTGAGCTCCTACAGGCTCGGCTCAGCTAGTTGGTGAGCTACAAGATGACAAGTGTGATGGTGCTGATAGTGGTATTAGCATAAAAGACGAAGATTTGGATCCAGATCTGTTTGAGCACAGTATACAGATACAGAGATATTGAAAGAGCTGCTGCATTGTTCTCGATAGGTAGCAAAGAAGTGGAGACTAAATCTCACTTGCAACACTACAGAGGGGGGGAAATGCATTCACACTGCAACATGAAAAACATCTACGTAAAAGCTGTATTACTGTATACATATCTCTCCACACTGGTCTCACAACCTCTACATAATTCAATTTGGATTTTAAAAAACTGGCCATAGATAACCGCTGTTGAAGTGGGTATTCATTTTTTGGGCCCCTCTGTATTTGTTGGAAGTCAGACACTGTGGGTAATGTAGAAGACTGCTAATCAACGTGAAAATAGACTAACAGATCAATGAAATAGGTTTAGACCCAGAAAAGTTTATTCAAAATGTAGTCAGAAAATAAATCATTTGCAACTAAATATCACATATTGGATAAATCTTGTCATTCAGGGTGGATTTTTTTCCCTTAACCAGTTACAATTACCATTTAATAAGTGTCATCAACTTGCTATCTGGTAGCCATGTACATCAGTATGTGCGTGACATTATAGCAATGTTGCCATATTCCTGTTTTTCACATGGAATCATGGGACATTACAGCAGAGTACAAACATTGGTCTCAAAACAGCCCTGTTTGTGCTTGATCATAACCACATTCTTAAGATCAGAAGAGCGATAGTGAATATATCAGTAGAAGGATGCTGAAGTTGGAACCACCAGGCAGGAGACCTAGAGGAAGACCAAAGAGGAGATTTATGGATGTAGTGAAAGAGGATATGAAGTTAGTTGGTGTGAGAAAAGAGGATGCAGAGAATAGAGTTAGATGGAGACAGATGATTCGCTGTGGTGACCCCTGAAGGGAACAGCTGAAAGAAGCAGTAGTAGTAGAAAGCCCTTCAGCCACTTTCTCGCTCTCTTGCTAACCTTCCCAATAAGGCAATCTGACTGAGCACCATAAAGGTCCAGTTCGGGCAGTAGCTGTGGTGCTGCCACTGTGACCATGCTGACACTCAGGCCAGGTCCATTAAGTTATCACCTATACAAAGCGCTGCATTCACAAAACCCAGGAGCTGCTGCATGTTTCTGACACAAGCATGGAGAGGACAGCACTGGATAATGGGATCATTTAAAGGCCACACAGGGGATGTGATTTGAAAACAGATGCAATGGTGGAAATGGATTTACAAACATTGGTGGGTGGAGGAACAAAGATTTAGAAAGGACGTCACTGGATTACATAATAAATACAGCCCTCCAAAAGTATTGGAACAAAAGCCGCCTCTGTGATGATAGAACAGAATTTCAGCTTTTATTTCCTGATATTTACAAAATGCAAGATGTGTTAAACAACTTAAAAACATGGCACACCTTGTTTGAACCCAACCGTTTTTCAAGTGAGAAAAAGCATAGGAACAGATAGTTATTTAAATTTACTTTAAGACTAACACTTAATATTTGGTGGTGTATTCCTTACTTACAATAACTGCATCAAGCTGGTGACCCAGTGACATCACCAAGCTGCTGAATGCCGCTTTTCCCAGCTTCAAAATGCATGTTTTTCTCCGATAGACAGCTCTGTGGTTTTCATGTTGGTTTTATCCTTTTTAACAAAAAAACAAAAGCAGTCTTAACAGGCAAAACCCAGGGTTCAGACCAAAAGAAAACCTATTAATTGTTTAAACAATTAATCTAACAGGGCACACATCGGCCCAAGAAATACCCGGTAGTCGTGTGTTCCAATATTTCTGATCACTTCGCGAATAGTTGGGTTGTTTAGTACATCTGTAAATATCAGGAAATGAATGCTGAAATGCTGTTTCAATACCCTTAAGGGGACTGTATAGTAAACTAATAATAAAATGCTATAGATTTTACTGCCCAGATTTTTCATCAGTTAAAACTGACTAGTAATACGAGTTCACATTTTCCCCCTCTGTTCAAATGCCTCTATCTTGAAATCACAATCATAATAGAGAGGATACCCTGACCAAGAGATATGAAGAACAAGAACATAGACTGTGAATTCCAAGCACGGTTTAAAGAAAATAAAACAAGAGAAAACAGCTTCCCACTTTCTCCTTGAGGTGGAAGAAACTAGAATAGATCACATCTCCTGGCTCTGATTTCAGGTGTCAGTCTCATTTCACATCTACCTTTAATATACACTCACTGTCCACTTTAATAGGAAGAACTGTACACCTGCTCATTCATGCAGTTATCCAATCAGCCAGTCATGTGGCAAAAGAGCACAATGATAAAATCATGCAGATACAGGCCAAGTGCTTCAGTAAATCTATATTATCAGCAAGATGTTTTCCTCTGACCTCTCTTAGCAAGGTGTTTTCACCTACAGAACTGACGCTCGATCAATGTTCTTTTGCACCATTCTATGTAAACTCTAGTCAGTTGTGTGTAAAAATATATATACACAGACATTTCAAAAGTAAATACAGTGGATCCTCGGCTCACGAATGCATTGGATGGGAAACAAATCGGCGTACAAACTAAATTCCCGAGCAGACTTTGTGCCGACCGATGAGCAAAGCCTCAACTGATGTACAGGAAGCCAACCCACAAATCACAGCACAAACATTCAGTTCCGGTCCAGCACTCATGGTGTGAAAATGTTCAGTGCATTTTTTCGTTGCGTTTCTCTGCATTTTTGCTCTACAAGCCTTCATTATGGGTCCCAAGAAAGCGGAAATGGTAGTGAGAGTAAGATGCCTAAGTGTATAACAATTGAAATAAAGAAATAATCACAAAACATGAGAACCACCACCATAACCCTCTGCCATCATATCCCTCCGCCACCATGTACGTATCCACCGCAAAGGTTTTAAAATCATCTATTTAATTTAGTTTTATTTTTCTATAATTAAGGTTACCGGTATTTTAATTTTATTCTATGTCTTCTTATTGTCATTTCTTGCCACACATAAACCCATAAAACACTTTAAAAACATTTTTTGAGGGATGAAACACGTTAATTGTATTTACATTCATTTCAAATGGGAAAAGTTGATTTGGGTCACGAACAGAGTCTCGGAACGAATTACGTTCATGAGGGTCCACTGTAGACTTTTTCTTTTTGAAAAATCTATTTCTAGAAACTGCCTTCTAGCTGCTCTGCCACAGAAGCCAAGCCAGTAGAGATCCCAAGTACTCTGATTCACTTGGAGTTGCTCTGCAACATCAGCAGGCTTGCAACAGAGATTTTTTTCCAACAATCCACTTGACAGTCTGAAGACACCTGTCAGAGGGTCCAGGTTGACCCAAGCAGGATGCTGTTGATTACTTTCCTTGCTTTTGAATTGCACAAATCACTCTGTTGACTGTGGCGAGGGGAATCTCATGGTTTTGTACAATCATACGCTAGCGAAGTCCACCCTCAGACTGACCCACAATACACCCTCTTTGAAAATCACACAACTCTTTTGCTTCTGGTGTTCGTGGCATGGCTAGTTGCTATAAACAATTAATATACTGTAATCTGAAATGAAAAATAAAAAACAAGTTTGACGCACCAGGGGGTGTTTAATAGGAAACTCTACAAACCTGCTCAATCGCAAGAGCCTGTATGGAGGATCATGTGTAATTACATCTCAACATCGATAAAGGGAAGTTGGAGCTGCTATATTGGAAGCCACAACAGGAACTGCCTTCTTTCACAAATATTCCACAGCATTACAATAGTTTATAGTTACATTTAAAGGACAGGTTTTTTATGCTAAAAAATGGCTGTGGCATGAGAAAGAAAGAAAAAAACCACATTGGGCTACACCACACCACCATGTCATGTCTTATGTAACTTTCCCCTAGAAATAAAACCTAATGACATGATGCATCCAATTCTAATTGCTAATATTTTTTTAGGCTAGTTCTCTTTAGACACACTACAAGCATGTGAAATGATGTTTATCCATCTTTCAACATATAAGAAAATGTACCAATAGAGTCAAGAAGAACTGTGAAACTGAAACTGCAATAGGACGAGGGATAAGTTGATGATCTATAGATGATCTACTACACGAGTAGCTATTAACTGATCTATCCAAATAAAGTGAAAGAAAAAGGGTTCAAGCTGATAGTGTGTGCATAGATTATCCACAAAAACATAAATAACCTTAAATTGCTGAAATATTGATTATAGATACATGATAAGCTGTTGATTGGTTGTCTAAAACTGTTTGTTTGACTGCTTATAATGAAATTTCTTGAGATTCAAAGACCTCGAAAAAATGAGCCATTGTGTGTGTGCGCGCATGTGTAACAGATACTGATTTGTAGAAATTCTCCACATCACAGCTACCTTATGACCTCTCATGCGCTGGAAGTGGGCGATGGTGTCACTGATAGTGTAGACCCTCACATGGCCCATGTGCAGACGTCCAGATGGGTAGGGAAACATGGAGAGGACATAAAACTTCTTCTTTTGGGAGCACTGAATAACAAAAGAAAGAAGCAGTGTTTTCATTATTCAAGCAAGCAAATTTAAACCCCTTACTGTAAATATTGCAGGTCGCAGCCATATGATGCTTGGGCAAACATTTTATATGAAACAGTAAAGCATAAAGAGGAAAAATGACTGTCTGACTACCGGTACTTAAGGAATAGTGAATAAAATAAGCTAAAACAGCAAACCTAGACATATGTTTATTAGAAATTGGAACCTTTTCATTAGAAATTAGAAAGTGGAGATTCAGGATAAAGTCGTTGAAATGAAGGAAGACTTCACACAAACAAATGGAGATATAAGAAGACTTTTTTCCCCACCATCAGACATAAAACCTGTTAAGGTGCCTTGAATTTTACTTTCAGTTCATTTATAGATTGTTCATTTAAAACCATGATGTTAGAAATTGTCGTCATCTAAAAAAAAAAAAAGTAACATTTATATATAATGCAAATCTGCAAAATGGTGATATCATGCTCAGAGATGTTATCATGCACAAGATACAGCCATCACTGTGCATGATACACACACGCGCGCACACACACAAATACGTGCGCGCACACAAATACGTGCGCGCACACAAATACGTGCGCGCACACTTTAAGAACTTTTAATGATTCATAAAGGCTTGAAGAAGGCTGCTGGTTCAGGAAGCATTAATCAGCTCAGGTCATGAGACGCCTGAATTATTCACAGACTGCTAAAGCGACAGTAAAACCGCTCCAGTACAACCCTTCTAAAAGATTTGCACTAAATCCCCAGCAAAATGTTACATGTGATAGGGAGAAAACACTTCAATTTAGGATTAAGTGTGGGTTGAAAGTGTGACTAAATCAGAATCATTCAGAATTTGAGAGAGGATGGCTCAGTGTTTGGTCGTATAGATAGTATCACACGTTTTAGATTAATCCATCTCTTTCATGTGCAGTGAGTAAAGCACACTGCACTGTCCAAAATAAATGAAACGGCACATGAAACTTCGGGTAGACCGGAGAACCATCTATACCTGTCAGAGGCTTTTAATGATCTGGACATGGCTTTAAGGGACGACGTATTTTTAGAAAAAGGAGTACCCATAAACATTAATTACAGCCTGATACTACAGAAAATCCATTCATCTTTTGCAGACAGTGACTCGGGTTAAGGAAAGCTGAGGGAAGTATTAAAGAAAATGAATGATGAATGAAATGGATCCGAGAAAAGGCACATTATCAAGGCAGAATTTTCAGGTATATTCACTGTCCACTGCTCTAATCCTTTTCAGTTGGTTTTGTAAAAGGAATGACCGATGAGCGCAGATCAGACAAACCTGTTTACTTTTCACATCCGCATATACTACATCAGAAGGATTTCATGTAACATACAAAATTTTATTTTAACCAACCAGCATCTAGGAAATGCACAAGATGCATGAAAAAGCAAGCCCTCATCCGTCTAAAATCCATTAAAATCATAATCTGCAGCAGTGTTCTGATTACGCAGCCTGTAATTGCAGAGCAAAGTGTGTTTACGGTAATGATACTCATTACACCAGCATGGAGAACCAGAATAAACACAAATACGCTGTTTGTCTCATGTGATACTTTTAAATGAAATGTGTTATATTCACCACTAGAAGTTCTCTACCACTGAACTTGTCCTCAAACCTCAAATATTATAAATGACAGACACGTATTACAGACTATTCTGTGTATACGAACGGAAGCAGCATAGAACAGGCAGAATTTCGCTTATGTTATGTAAACTTGGTGCGTGTCATGTCCAGTGTCTAATCCTAAAAATCCTCTGTCTAATCCTAAAAATCCGGCTGCAATGCACTACTGGAATATTATTATTTGTTTACTGCTTAATCTTGTTCAGAGTTGTGGGGGGAAGCTGGAGCCAATCCTAGCTGACTTCAGGTGAGAGGTGGGGCACATACTGGGCAGGTCACCAGTCCACCGCAGGGTCAACACACAGAGATATACAACCCTTCACACTCACATTCACACCTATGGGCAATTTAGAGTAGCCAATCAGCCTAATCCCCTCTGTGCATGTCTTTGGACTGTGGGAGGAAACCAGAGAACCCGAAGGAAACCCACATGGACATGGGGAGAACATGCAAACTCCTGGCATATTATTAGAATCATCATAATATTTGCTACTTTTCTGTGCATTGAGAGAATATTTGACCCATAGTTGTGCAAGTCTATCAAAACAAGTTTTACCTGGTGTCCAAAATAGGCTGCTAAAAAGTGCCTGTCATTTATAGTCTACTTTATTTTATAGTATGTATGAACAAATTATGTATATACAACCTCGAATTCCAGAGAAGTTGGGATGTTCTTTAAAGTTGAATAAAATGAAAACTAAAATATTTCCAAATTACATGAGCCAATGTTTTATTCACAACAGAACATAGAGAACATAACAAATGTTTATATTGAGAAATTATACACTTTTATCCACTAAATGAGCACATTTCAAATTTGATGCCTGCAACAGGTCCCAAAAAAGGGGGCAACAAATGGCTGAAAAAACAAGAGAGTTTAAAAAGATTCAGCTGGGAGAACATCTAGACACTAATTAAGTTAATTGATATCAGGTGTGTAACATGATTAGCTATAACATGGATGTCTTAGAGAGGCAGAGTCTCTCAGAAGTAAAGATGGGCAGAGGCTCTCCAATCTGTGAACAAGTGTGGAAAAAGACTGTGGAATACTTTAAAAACAATGTTCCTCAACGGTAAATTGCAAATCTCATCATCTACAGTGCATAACATCATCAAAAGATTCAGAGAAACTGGAGATATCTCTGTGCATAAAGGACAAGGCCGAAGACCTTTATTAGATGGCCGTGGTCTTCGGGCCCTCAGACGACACTGCATCACTCATCAGCACGATTGTGTAAAAGACATTACTAACTGGGCCCAGGAATACTTCCAGAAACCACTGTCAATAAACACAATCTGCTGTGCCATCTGCAGATGCCAAATAAAGCTCTATCATGCCTAAAGAAAGTCATATTTGAGCATGCTCCAGAAGCGCCATCATGTCCTGTGGACCAAGACTCATTTGAAATGGACTGTTACCGTGAACGAGCAGGACAGATAGTGGAAGTAGTCTGCTCATGAATGAAGCTATTTTCACTTGATTACTTATGGACTTTATTTTAAATTCCCTTCCATTAAAACAGTGGTTCTTAAACTTTTTTGGGTGCGACCCAAATTCAGGTCCGGTGGGTATGTTGCGACGCAACCCCCCGCGGTGAAATGTTGCGAGGGGGGGTGGCGGGTGTGGCACTGTTAAAATTTGGCAACCCGGGATGGGGGTGCGCACACTGTTAAAATTTGGCGACAGGGTGGGGTGGGGTGGGGTGGGACGGGGCGTGGGGGGTGCGCGCCGTAAAAATGTTGCGAGCGGGGGATGTTTTTTCTCTAAGAAAAATGATTTTTTTAGTCATGCTCATGCCATGACCCATGCTTTAAGAACCCCTGCATTAAAACCATGGTCATTGCTGACATAATGCGATTCCAGTCACTTGCCTGCTCCTTCATATCCTTGTGCCATTGCTCCTGGATGCGTGGGTGCCACCACGACTCCACTCTACGTCTAGTGTCGGCCCTGTAATCTCTTTCCCACACTCCGCTTTCGCTGAACACGCTCCGAATGCCAGACCTGATGGCAGGCGTGGCCTGGATGAACCAAGGACGTAGGTATGCTGCATACTTCAGCAGTCCCACAGAATACATAGCAAATTGACAAGTTTCATACATCATGCACCTGAAAAAGAGAAAACAAAAGTCAGTGTGACATACAAAGGAAAATAAAGATTTCTTAGGTTCACATGTAATTAATGAAATTATTAATAGGAGTTATAAATAGATTAAAATGTGCTATATAATAAAAAAAATTATCATCACTGATATGGTGAAGTTTTCAGAAAGTTACAGAAGAATTGACATTTATGGAAGGAGTCTACAGTAGCATCTTCAGGACAGAGGACTCTTCTCTGGTTTCCTCCTTGGATAACCTGATAGGCTGCAAGGATTTTTGCCTAATTAACACTTCACAACATCAAATATATCTGCAAATGGATAGATACACAAGCAAGATGTGTCAATCTTTAATTAATAAAAATGCAATTATTGCAGTATAAGAGGAATGAAACTCTTAGTTTTGGCACAGTATCACACTGCCCCACTGTTGATTATATTCCTACAACAGCACATTCCTGGTTGTTTTATTCCTTACAGAAATACTTAACAAGTCTTAATATTTGAGGATAAGCACTTTTACATTCCCACAGAAGCAATTCGTTTGTATCTTATGGAGTAGCATGCAAGTGTTACAGCTAGTTAGCTTTAGTAGAAAGTCTGCAGTGTTATGCAGACCCATGGTCTGGATCCCAAACTTGTACAAACATGTACCACCAACTAAATGACAATTTCCAGAAAAAAATGTAAATTCCAGTAAATTGTGCTCTTATATCAGCGGTGACAGTTTTTAAACACATGCTGTGTCGATGGACATTAAACTATTGTTAATGCAAGTAGGAAATATGCTCATCAGCTCCAAATTAAAGATACTGAATCATTTTCAGAAATGAATCATATTCAAGTCTCATTGCATTTCACTGTATATTACAAGCAATACATGCAAATCCACACTTGGATTGTATTGTAGTGTGTCTGCATTCATTTATCTGCTCACACTTTGAGAACTTGCCTGGGACTTAAAGATCCTGTGATTAATATGAATCATCAGCCCATATTTTAAACTGATCTGTGCTTTCCTATTTAGGAATATTATTATTATTATTATTATTATTATTAATAATAATAATAATAATAATAACAATAATAATAACAACAAATTGCCTATATCTTAACAGTCTCATGCGTTTGTCTCTGTCACCCAAACACCAAAGCAGTTTCACAAAAATGAAATGATGGTCAGACTCATTAACATTCGGAATCATTAACTGCACTGTAAATCCTCCACCATAACAAAAATGTCAACACACTAAACCAACAGGCACTAACCCAGCCTCATCACTGTGTGTCACTATGGCAACATGGGATACTGTAAGGGAATTATTAAGCAATCACCTTGGAAACTAGAAATTAAATAATAATAATAAAGCAAAAACAATAGCTTTTCAAAGGAGGTAAAGAAAGGCAATTGACTATTCTTCTTTTCATCTAATCATTAGATATCATTTTAGCACTTTGCTTCTGTTTATGCAAATAAGGTTCACAGGAGGTCAAACTGCCCGAGAGGTGATGTAGTTCCTTCTCATTTGGTATAACTCCCAAATGCACACGTCCTCTCCTGCCTTTACATGCACTACTGATCTTGACTAGGATTGTTTTTGACAGCACTGAATTAGGGAGGATGACGATGGTATGCAGCAATGATTCTCAACCAAACGCCTACAAGCTTTGAGTTACAGCTCTGCATCACAGCTGAGTGGTCCAGCCGCTTTTTGTAAGATGAACTGAGGGAGGGAGGAAGGGAGGGAGGAAGGGAGGGAGGAAAAGAGGGAAATGGGGGGAAAAATAAAGAAAATGTGTGTCGCTGAGTATGTATAAAGGAGAAAGGGAGAGAAAAAACACACAGCAACAGCAAGGAAGAAAGAGTGAGAGAGCGAGAGAGAAAGAGAGAGAATGTTGCTATGGTTACAGACCTTTAAAAAGATAATAAATGAAACTGATGATGTGCCACAACAGCTTTGCAGTACCAGGACCTGATTCTCTTCTTCAGGAATACAAAAGGAACTATGAATGCCATAGTATCTTCAATAAGCAGGAAGCTTTCATTGACTATAAACTCAAGGTTAGTCGGCATTTCAATGTGGAGTGCCTTCCTACCTCTTTATATTCATTTATGAAAGTAACATTATAAACTTGATTGCAAAGACCACACAGTTATACTGCATACCAGAATATGATTATTTTAAAATAAAGCATTAAGACCCAGTATATTGACAAAATAATATGGCTTAAATCATTGTTTACCTATGCTACAAACACTGCACATTTTTGGCGTTTTCCTGCTTCTCAAGACATCCATTATGTCTTTGATAGATTTGTCATTTACTCACAACACAACACAACACAACACAACACAAATGTGTGCACGAAGACGCCAGGGTCAGGAAACACTACCAGCTAGATAAGTACAAACCCACAGTCACATAAACAAAGCCAGCTAAAAGACCACAGGACTCACAATAACGACGGCTCTAAAGAATATTCCGAGTCCTGTAAACGATATTACTTCAAGTCCAGTCCATGTGACGCTTCATCCTTCTCAGAGGCTGCCCAAACAGCACACTCACCGACAGCAGGGCGCCGCCATGTTGTTCAAATGAAACTTTATTAGTTTCGTCACTAAGGCAACTCACTGTGGCGCGCTCCTTCTTCCTCCATAGACTCATAGAACTCTAAACTCTAAACTCTTCACTGACACCGTATTTTTAATTAAAATGTTTTTTAAGTGATTATGTCTAAGGACAGTAAATTCGTAAAAAGGCTAAACCAACAAGTGTATTAGTATGTTTAAATGTTTTCCCCCTGGCTAAACCATTTATTTATTTATTTATTTATTTATTTATTTATTTATTTATTTATTTATTTTATTCTTTGACCCTATAGCTATCGGGGTAGCGCCGGCCTAAAACTCTACAATTTTGTCGCCGCTCACCACTAGTGGCCAGTGCAGACACGCACACCAGCAACGTTTAGTGTGCTAGATAAAGAGTCTTCTGACCTGTTGATTGGGGTTTACCTAAAAGAGCCAATTGCCGTTTTTTGTGTTGTGTGAGCATCCGGCGATGGAAGGAACCTGCCTTCGCAACACTATTATTGGGTGACGAGGTTGTGATTGGAATGCAGAATTGGAGCTGTCCCGGACGGGATGAATCAAAATTACCCATTTCCCCGGGACATCCCGCATGATTCGGGATGGTTGGCAACCCTAGTGTCGTGAGAGATTGTCGTTGTGCCATCGGATTTTTCTAAAGCTAAATATGTGCCGTGGCTCAAAAAAGGTTGGGATACACTGAGATAGACTGAACCTTTACTGTATTTGAGCTTACAGAATCGACTGGTTTTATCTGATTAAAAAAAATGAACTTTTTAAATATCTCAGCCTGGCCCACCATATCACAAGCCTGGCCGAAGCCATCACAGGTCTGGCCCACCCCATCACAAGCATGGCCCACCCCGTCACAAGCCTGGCCTACCCCGTCACAGGCCTGGCCCACCCAATCACAAAACCTGGCCCACCCCATCACAAGCCTGGTCCACCATATCACAAGCCTGGCCCACCCCATCACAGGCCTGGGCCACCATATCACAAGCCTGGCCCACCCCATCACAAACATGGCCCACCATATCACAAGCCTGGCCTACCCCATCACAGGCCTGGCCCACCCAATCACAAAACCTGGCCCACCATATCATAAGCCTGGCCCACCATATCACATACTCTGGGGAGTAATTAATGGTGTGTGTGTGTGTGTGTGTGTGTGTGTGTGTGTGTGTGTGTGTGTGTGTGTGTGTGTGTGTGTGTGTG
>JAQLOM010000032.1:18233501-18255710 GCA_030068315.1 Chrysichthys thysi
TGTGTGTGTGTGTGTGTGTGTGTGTGTGCGCGTGCATTGAGATTTGTGAGTGTGCTGATATGCCAAAGTGAGATTTTTTTTTTAAAAGACTCAATTCATATTACTGTTCGCCTGTTTTGTGCTTCAGCGTTCCTACCCACACCAGGGCCGCTACACCCATCCCCCGCCCCCCAAAAAATCATTCTTCCTGGCCCCTCTGATACTAAGAGTTGGATCCAGCCCTGTCTCCAAGGCAGAGGATTTGTTGATCTGCAAATGTAATTTTCAGTACAGCCACTTCACACTCAGTAGTGAAAAAGTCGAGTGTGTGTTGGAGGTTCACTCCAGATGGTACCAAGAGAACATCACTGGACATGCTGTCCCTTCAGGAGGCAGAGGCCAAAATCTCTTGAGTCCCTCTCAGTAGTTAGTTCATAGCAGCAATGCTGCAGAGGTAGAGAAGATTCAGCTCGAGATGTTGGGTGAAGTGGATAAGGTTGGGAGTTCTGTGGTTAAATGCCTTTAAACTGGCAATCTTGAATGGGGGTCCTGTTTTTAATAAAGTGGACAAGAGGATGTGTTCCAGTTATTGCAAAATCACACTCCTTAGCCTCTCAGGTAAGTTTAGGTCAGCATTCTGGAGAGGAGAATCCATCTGATAGTTGAACCTAAGAGGACTCTTCAGGAGAAATGTATTTATTTATTACTCTTGCACAGCCTCCTCAATGGTGCTGGAAGTAAGCTAATCCATTCTATGTGTGTTTAAAAAATTTGGAGAAGGCCTATGACTTTGTGCCTTGACACAAGATTTTAATCTTTGATCTCAAGCTGTCTAAAGGAATAAAATCACGAGTGCAGGTGGCAAAAAATGGCTTTCCTGCACAGGCTTGGTGGGCTTATTTTGTGCAGAGCTCAACAGTCTGGGAGAACTTCAGAGTAAAATTGCTGCTCCAATAAAATGAGAAACACCAGTAAAGATGGGTTGGGAAACTTACAAGGATACCCACTAGTTAGACTCCCACTTGAGATGTATCAGGCATCTCCCACTGAACAGAGATCCGTGGCCAGACCCAGGACTTGCTGAAGGGATTATATATCACAGTTGGCTAGGGAATGTCTGTGGATCCCCCTGGAGGAGCTGGAATCTGTTGCTGGGCATTGAGAAGCTCCCCAGTAGTAATAGCAGAAGCAAAATGAATACAGGCTCTGATAAAATATAGAGAGAACTGAAACATGTTTTAGTCTCTCTATATGTTTCCATATATTAACATTAACAGTTACATAATTGCCCATATATTAACTGTTTTATTTGTGTTTGTGTTTATAGCCGAGAAATTTGTTTGTGTGCCCAGAAAATGCCAAGATTCTCTGCCTACCCTGTTGCTTGCTCGCTGTATTCAGTCTGGTATCTTTATTCGACTGTTTTTATGTGAATCAAAGCACAGTCTGATATTTTCATTTACATAACTACAAGCACAAAGAGAATCAGAGCTTTCTTTAGTGTACTGAACCTGAGGCACAGCTCAGACATCACATATCAGAGTAAAAAAAAGTCCTATCCTTATGTTATTATAGGAAAAGCAACAATTTTACTGGACGTGGTGAGCTGCTGACCCTATAAAAAGGCAGTCATTTGTATTAAAAGGCCACCAGTGTTCTGACTCTAAGTGCAGGGAGGAAAAAAAAGAGCAGTATTACTGAGAGTGCAGTAAAGTATAAACAGGTCAGCTTTTATTTCCTCGCCTGTGTGGCCAGCTCACGCAAACAGAGTTGGATGGTTAAAAAAGATCTGAGACGATTAATAGTCATATGATATAAATGCTAATGCTACTTTCAAAGGGAGTTTTTATGTAAATTCTACTATAGAAATAGAATCAGATGCAAATTTTTCATCTTCTTACTGCCAATTACTGTAGATGGAAAATGTCTACAGACCAGCAACCTGGTTGCACAAGTAGGCACATCCTTTTATAATTAGGCATGTGGCCATGGCCATAATTAACTAATCACATTCAAACTCATGTACAAATATAATTATCAAAGACCTGTCATCAATGACGTGACTTTTACCCCGAATCAGGATCTGCCGTAGGATTTCCATGACATCTTCTTCTTTTGGTTTCATCTAACTGCTGAATCCAGGCTTCGCAAAAAGCTGTAGTAAAATTTTTAAATCCACTGCATTAATGTTAGTACAAATACAGGCTAATACAGGCTGATTGTATAACTGGTGTCAAATACTTATAAAACCATATTACTATGTTTGTATTTTACATAAAATGTTGCATATGACAAATCTACTAATTTGGTTTATGGAAAAGTGTCCTATGCTCGATATATCGTTCTGTTTCTTTTTGTTCAGGCGAGTTTGTTACTCACATTGACTATGATTTTACTGTGTTTTTCACTAAAATAAAAATTCAGTTGTACACTATTAAGAGCTTTTCAGAAGAGCTGCAGGTTACCCAAGCCAATTTGCTTGCGTGTAAAATTCTACTTTGTAATAAGCTTTATTTGAGAAGTTATAATAAGCACTGAATCTGAGAACCAAGAGCTGCATATAACACTTCAAATATGTGTAAATATCTTGTTATTATGTTTAAAAAAAACCATGGTTTTGTTCATAAAATAGTGATGAATTAAGCACTTAAGTTTTGATAATATCTAAAGTTATTATTTTGAGTGCATACCTTTGGTCAAACATTTTTGTCACACTCATTTTCCTTACGAAATGTACCCCTAATTCTAAAATGACCTCAGACTTTCCCATGCAAATAGCATGTACAGGCTGTAGAGTGCCATTATGTGTAGAGCAGCCTGAAAATAATGGCATAGATAACACTGATAATCAGTGGATTCCATGCAACAGCTGAATCCAGATATATCATGCTTATTGCAGTGAGGCATGTATGATCAACAGCTTAAAAAATACTTTAACGTGAAGTTTTTTGCTTTTATTTCATGTTCAGTTCAGTCTGTTATGTGCCAGCCGTGAAAATCCGACACTGGACAATTTGGCCTGTTACCTTAGCAACCCTTTTATCTGTACAACACCAGACTGTTTTCAGTTGAAGGGTTTAGATTTGTGAAGCTGAAGAGAAGCAAACACATGAGAGCAAAAACCAGGGCCATTCAGCACACTCATAGCAATAAGGTCACCTTTCTCGAACAAATCTGAATCTACGCCTTTGAGATAAAAGTTTGTATTCGAGCTAAGCCAGTATTCTTCGTGCTCTGTATTTCATCTAGCTAAGTCTCTTGAAAACACCAGTAAGCTCATGAGTAGGCTGTAGCCATTAACAGAAAATGTCTTTTTCTGTGATTATGATTATGCATCTGCTACCCTGTTGTTTGCTCCATGTATTCAGTGGGAAATCTCTGAAAGTTAATGAAAGCCCTGCCATCTACAGCTAATGGTACAGTAAAACAGGAAAATGACCAGAGGAAAAAAGTTGGAGGTGAAGGCAGAAATACAGCCACAGCTTTCACGTCAGCCTGCTGAACCTGAGGCACGACTCACACATCATACATGAGAGTAAAAAGCACACAGAAACCCACAGCCCAATATGAATTGCCACTAAGGAGAGAGAGAGGAAAGAATTAGATTTCTGACATAATTATAACAAATAGTCCCCCATGCTGGTACAACAAGCATTATTATTACAGAGTTTACAATAATAGTCACAACAACAGGGTAAAATGTTATTTTATGATACTGTAACAAGATAAATGACATCTGATATAGTGTTTTTAACTTATGCATGTAAATAATATAATGTCAAAGGCATCGTTTCTGACACAGATGTATGCAAATTGCACAAATAATGCATAAAACTCCTTCTAATGTAGCTCAGAATCCCTTTTCATTTGATCCAATATTCATTTAGCATGTATCAGAAACAACGACAACAACAACAGTAATAAAGTAAGTCTTTAAAGCACATTTTTCACCCTACAGTTGAAATTTCATTACTGGAAATTTGCTCTTCAGCATTATTGACATCAAGCATTCAAATGGATTTAATCTAGGCCACTAACAAAAGTCTAATCCTGGTATCAATCTTTATTACGGACTGCTCACCTTAGAGTTATAAATAGAAAGATTTTCGACAGAGTGGGACAGTGGTCAGTCAATATCAAACGAGAGGTCGATACGTGCCTGAATCAAGTGTAAGGAAACTGCATCCAGCTCTGCTGTACTTCGGTTTTATCAGGTTGTGGCAGATTAAAATGAAAACGAATAAATAAATAAACCCTTGAATCTTACATTATTAACCTGATAACTGACTTTTCCAGATCAGACCGGAAACACATCACATGATCTGAGGCACGTGCACACAGTGTGAATCAACACTGAGTCAACACTGTGTTTACCTCGGGGTCAATTTGATGTGTCCAGATGAGGCTAATCAATAAAAAAGAGGAGGACAAAACTAATTTCTTGATTCCGATTGCCTAATGAGAAAATAAAGCATATCATCATAAATCTTCGCATCGTGATGGAGGCATATTATTAGCTTAGACTGGTGCATGACAAGCCCTTTTGTTTTAACCTAGTTAAGCTTCTTCAAAATTGTATTTACAATAATAACATTTTACAATGCTCATCTTAAAGATTACACTCCCCCCGATGAGCTTACATCCTCTGCAAATGATCGTTTCTTTTTCTTTGCTATGATGACTTCTTAATGAGCTGCAGCCTGCCGTCTGATCAAACACTATTCTCCCAATTTCTGTGCCGAGCCATGTTTTCTGTAAGGCTTCTATTTGCAACACAAATCTTTTCAGGTGAATTCTAAGTTGCTTCTATTTCCACTGTCAAATCAAAACACACACACACACATGGATTGTTGTGTTTTTAAAGGGTGGCACAGACTTGATGTGGATGGTCACATGGGACACAAAAGTGTTAGAGAGAGAAATGGGATTTTTGTGGAAATGGACATGATCTGACCTGTCATGTCTAGTATTGTATATTGTCCTCTCTTGTACACTAAGAACCACAGATGAGGGCAGGCATAGTATACGAGCCTGTTTTTTTCTGTGGAATAAAGTTGGACAGGTATCAATGAATTTGAAAACCATTTTTAAAAAAGCCTTTATATATTTATTCATTCAGCTTCACTGTATTAATTCATTTATCCTGGCCAAGGTTGCAGGAGATCCAAAGTCCATTCGAGGAGGATGGAGGTTGGAATAAAACACCACTTGAGGTGTTTACAGTAGAATTTAGAGTAGGGGCGATTTTAGAGTAGCCAATCAGCTTGTTTTGGGGAAGTAGCAGGAAAGATAAAAACTTATTTTAGTTCAGTGCTATAAGAAGTAAAACTTTGACTTGGGGATTATAGCTAAACAGGTGGTCAGATTGCCTCTTACGTGACCCTCAGACATCCTTGTCTTTTGCTTTTCATCTTTTATGTTCTATGTAAAACGTTGTTTCAACCAAAATGCTATTGAATCACCAGATTGAAGGCTCATCTCCATCTAACAGAAATGATTGTTTTTGTTATTGCTCTCCATGCATCTTTTAATTTTTTCTTCTCTAAAGGATGCCTACATGACTGAAGCATGCCATTTGTCAGTGTAGTTTGTTTGTAATCAGTGTTTTTGATGCCGCTTGTCACTTGTGGGTTCCATGATGACTCATCCGGCTGACGGCTCTGCAGGACTCTTGAGAGAGATAAACACTTCCCCAGTGCTCGGAATTCTTCCTGCTCTCTTCCTGCCCCATCCTTTCTGAAGGTCTGCATCAACAGGGCCTCTTTGCTAATTAATGGGACTAATTAGTGTTCTGATCCTTTGACTACTTACAAGACGGTGTTGGAGCGGTGGATGTACAGAGACTGTGCTCCTGAGACCATGCCCCAGCTGAGTTAGCACTGAATAGACATTTTAACAACATTTCATAGAGAAGTATGAAACAACAATTCATGTAAATGTACATTAAATTCCCATGAAGCTGTAAAAACGACACTAAAAATGACTACATATCTTTTACATATGTGCATTTAAGGTATAATCACCTGTGACAGAGTGATCATTCTGGAAAGGATGATGCCTAAAAAAGTTGTCACTGCAAAACAAATTCAACTAAAAAATCAATAAACGTCTAAAGCCTCATCTACACTGGAGCAAAAAGCTTTTAGTCATCCAGTTTCCTGAATCTAATAAAGACAGGCGTCTGCTTGTGCTGTGCTGCAAATGAGGTGGCCTTGCTCTAAAAGTCACTGGAACCCACAGAAGCCATGAGGTCTTTCTGTTTCTTTCTTGAAAGCAGAACTACATTTAGGGAAATGAATCTTTTATATTCTCTTGGCACAAGAGACTTTTTATCTCTGTTCCATTAGCATTTTTGGCACTGAACCAATTTACATTTTTATAGCATAATTAATGAACAAGAAAGTCATTTACATTTTTCTTCTGCTGGCTGCCTGAGTGTCTGAACCTATCAGAAACTGGAAATTTGAACAATGTGTGTGAGGTTTTTAGTGGAGAGGTTAAGATGGCAGGGAGCAAAGAGCTAAGATAAGGAATAATGAATAGTAATTTGATAAACAACGGAGATAAATAGAGACGAGTTTCTTTCAGGTGTAAATGGAAGGCTAACGTGGGCCGGGTCTTTCACGTCGGTTGGCCGAAACATCAAACAACGAGAGGCAGGACTCCTGCACAAATTAAGCCATTTAAGCAGCACTGAGAAAAACAATTCATCCATGTGTCATACATATTCCTAAGGCAACATGAAAGCTACGGCCTACTGTTCTCACTTTTCCATAAAGTGATTCTCTCCAGTGTATTTATTGTACAGTATCTTGCACCATTCTCATGTATCTGCACTTCAAGTAGTCTGGTGTAATGTGCTCCCGTATTATGCGTTGCGCCATGGCCCAAAAGGGAAACAACATTTAGTTTCAGTGTATACACGCTATACACAGGAATGACAAATAAAATCCTACATATCAGAAGTATATCAAAACATCTAAAAAGAGCTTGTTTGTGGATCTTTCATAAGATTCAGTCTTTCAGTTCATAATCAACTTCTCCACAGATGGTGGTTAGATGCTCTTAAGAGATGAGTTTCGGATACTGAGCCAGACATCGGGATCCCAGGAGACATTTCACCTTGAGACAAAAAGAACATTGAAGAAATGATGGGATCTGTCCAGACAAAGATATCTATCTCCCCTGTGGTTCAACAACCTCCACCTCGAAAAGAAGGTCTTTCTTCCAGGTGCCGCGATTTAAATCATGTTTTAAATCTAGTCTCATTTTGCCTTAAGATGGAAGATATTGATGTAGTACAGATATATCTGATCTGGAGTTTTGAAAGGCAGTCGATGTGAAAGTGTTTCAAAGTGGCCACCTGCTCCAGACTCATTGAGTTTTGGCATAAAGAGCCTGCTTATAGCTAGCACACTTAGACCAAATTCACTTACAAACTGAGGTCATCTGACCTGACATCTGTGCAAACAAATTCATTTTTAGCACCTGCTTTGAAGTGATACTGGCCTGTTATGAGAGACTTCACAAATTGTTGCTGGAGTAATTGCAGCAAATTGGTCTGCACATGTTTTTACAATGTGGTGAATTTGTTGGATAGATGTTGGATGTTCTGTGAGCTAGTGGAAGATGTTACTCTGATGCATCACTTCTGTAATATCAGTCCATTCCAAAGTATTTCTTTATAATGAAAGAAAAGTAAAATACATTTGCTGCAATGAATGTGTGTGCATTTATGAGGTCTTCTCCATAAATCATTAATGCATTATTGCATTCACCAGATTATCTGTGATTAATCCATTATTGCAAAAAAAAGGCTATCAATGGTAATAAATAAAAAGTAGTAACTAATGGAAGCTATATAGGTATCTTAAACCTCAGTGTCAGTGAATGTCGTACTATTAATGCAAAGAGCAAAACTATTTTCCGTTCTTTTCACAGCACTGCAGAAACTTGGACAAATTTATCAACATATTAGTGGACACGCATTCTAAATCAATTCAACAATTTGTGACTGAGCTGTAAAGTATTATGGTTTAGTGCACATACAAACAAAGAAATATTTAATTGTTTATAGTTATATTTTTCCTTTAATAATTCAGAAAAAGGAATCATTAACAGCTCTTTTGGTAAATAAAGTCCTTCTCAGCTAAATTTGCAGTTTGGAATTAACACTCATAGGCTGGAATGCACTCCATATCCACACCATCTGGAAACCACTGAACATTATAAGAGGTAATCCAACTCTGTAGGTGTATATTCAACATCTTTCTTTATTCATTTATTGCTTAATCCTGTTCAGGGATGCAGGGGGAAGCTGATGCCAATCCCAGCTGACTTCAGTCAAGAGGCAGGGTACACCCTGGGCAGGCCACCAATCCACCACAGAGAAACACACAGAGACAGACAACAATTCACACTCACATGCACACCTATGGACAATTTAGAGTGGCCAATTAGCCTAATCCCCTCTGTGCATGTCTTTGGAGTGTGGGAGGAACCTGGAGGAAACCCATGCGTACAACATGCAAACTCCATTTAGAAAGGTGCCCATGTTGACCCCGGGGATTGAATCCAGGACCTTCTTGCTGTGAGGCAACAGTGCTAATCACTTAGCCACCGTACCACCCACTCAACATCTTTCTGCCATGTTTATTTGCTTCCTGTGATAAAACTGACTAAAAATTAGGCTTTGCACCCGGATTTGTGGATATAAGAGGAATGGCTTTGACGGCATCATGAAATAGGAGAGAACTAATGTAGAATAAAGAGAACTCTTATAGAATAAGGAGAACTCATACAGTAGAATATAGATAACTCTTGTAGAATAAGGAGAACTCGTGTATAAGGAGAACTCATAGAATAAAGAACTCATAGAATAAGGAGAACTTGTGCAGGATAAAGAGAACTCGTGTTGGATAAAGAGAACTCATAGGATAAGGAGAACTCTTGTAGAATAGAAAAATGAGAGAGAACTCGTCAGGAGGTGAATTGTGATGTGTGTAGATGAGCACTTCTTTATATTCCTCCGCCTCTCTCCACCCTTCATAGGCTGTGTTGTGTGATTCGCGCTCCACACACACACTCCCTCTCTCTCTCACACACACACACACACACACACTCTCTCTCTCACACACACACACACACTCGCTCTCTCTCTCTCTCTCTCTCTCTCTCACACACACACACACACACAGACTGGGTCCAACGCGCTGGACTGGCGCTCGCATGCTGGGGGAAGCGCGCTCAGATGGGGCTGATAAAGATGATCCTCCTGGTTTTGCACACACGACACCTGCAGAGTCAAGACTAAAACTAACTGCTTGGAGATGTGCCTCAGATGTGACGTCTCTGCGCCTGTGGGCACCTGACCTCTTCAACACTGTACAAGTTCAATATTGTGCCTTGGCACCGCTCCGGAGCGCCATGCCCTCGGCTTCCCGGCGCGCGCCATCATGCTGAGCCGCTCGGCCGCTCTCGTGCTCACTCTGAGCGCCGTGGCCGGTCTCGCACCGCGCTCGGGAGCCTGGAGCCAAGACAAACTCGTGGCAGCGCCCATCAACTCCACCAGCGGCTTTCTGGCCAGCTTGGAGGTGGGCTACTCGAAGAGATCGGTGGCAGCGAGCGAGGATGACGACGCATCGTCCAGGTGCAACGTGAGCGTGGAGAGGCTTCCGGCCAAGCTGGTGGCACGCTGGGACGGGGAGTTGGGCTTGCGCTGCGATGTGCTCGTCTACACCACTAACAGCCACGGGAAGGCGTTTTTCTCAGCCGCCTTCAACCGCGCCGCGTCCCCCGTCTTCATCGAGCACGTGGGCGTCGCGGGCGCGCAGCAGGAGTTCAGGCTGTGCATCGGCTGCGGTCTCTCCCGGTTCAGGCGCTTCGGCCGAGCCAGACCGGACACGGCGGACAGCGTGCACTTCTGCTGCCTTGACTTCGCCTTGGACGAACTCAAAGGGGACCGGAGCTGGAGGCTGAACCGTAAACCCATCGAATCCACGCTCGTCGCCTGCTTCATGACTCTGGTCATCATCATATGGAGCGTGGCTGCCCTCATATGGCCAGTGCCCATTATCGCCGGCTTCCTGCCCAACGGCATGGAGCAGCGGAGACCCAGATAAACCAGTTTACAACCAAACTGGCTTTCTTACAGTGCCGTGCGCCCACTTAGTTCATTGGCATATAGGATATTTTGTCAGATAGTAATATGATGTTCAAGAGTCAAAACTTGAGTCTTTATAAAAACCTGTAAAAGGTGCATAGTAGACTGAATGTGGTTTTCTAAATCTATGAATAGAAAGTAGGCCTAAGTATTAGCCTATGGCTTATTCAGTTGTGTCTTAAAGTGTTTGTACTGGTTTTGTTTTGTTTGTTTGTTTTTTATCTTAAACCTTATTCATATTATTAAGTAGAAACACTTCCGGCATTTGTTATGGGGATTTTCTTTTTTAAAAAACAACAAAAAAAACCAAAACAAAACATTGTCTTCATTGGTTTAAATGTATTTATATTTGTAAGAGTTAATAAAATGTGAAAGTCCCTTTGTGGAAAATACGAATTAACAATGTTTTATTGTATAAAAGGTTTGTGCACCAGGTAATAAGAGACTTCATTATTAATAGCCAACACAGCCAATATTCCGGGCCATTACTCAGCACTGAGGCTGCGTCCAAAACACCTTACTAACACAGGCTACTTGACATGACCTATAATAGCCTAGACTACTATTTTTGGCATGGTAGCCTATTTAGTACGGCAGTATGTGATTTAGGACGTTACCATAATCTTAACGCAAATGAGCCCTGTGGAAGGGCGGAGCCCTCTGCCCACCTGAGGCAACGACGCCGAAGTATAGTAACGGCTGGACTCCAGGAAGTCAAACGCATTTTCACGGGAAATAAAGGGGATTCGGCGTCAATGGCGAGGCGCTAAGGTTTTAGCAAGTTTCCAAATCCCTAACCCAGACGGAAGAGGAAAAAAAAGTCATGGGCCTGTTGGGCGACATGCTGTTTCTTTTTGGAGTGTTTCAGTCGTCGGTGTGGATAATCTCAGCCTCAGGTAAATTAGCCTAACTTGCTGTACGTAGTCAACGTCACCATGGATCCTCCTTGAGCCGAGCCATGCTGTAGAAAACCTACCCTAACAGGACATGTATCTGTATTCTACAAAAGTTATTTTAATTACAAAACAATTTAAAATGTAGAGACAAAGAGGGACTACCTTTATTCGGGTACAGCAATATTGGGGTAATGTTTAACCTGCTGTTGATTTCCTTTATCTGAGTCTTTTCTAGCAGAAATGATATCATACTTCCTGAGCTCTGATGTCCTTGGGGGATTATTTTCATTTTGTCCTAATAAAATACCAGATAACCTGAAAAGCGGTTAGTTTGGTCCACAAAATTAAAACAATACGTTTTTTCCCACCTTTCTAAAGATTCCTAATCTTTACAAATGTGATTTTATAACTCGTATACAGGCCTAGAGAGGTAATTTGATCATCTTCAGAATTTGCTTTAAGAGCAAATGGAAAGTCTGCTCTAGACAGAAATTTATATGATCTTTGCAGGTCTCTGTTAAGATTTCCAAAAAACATGAATGTATTTAGTCATTAATATTAAATATATGTATGATTTTGTAAATATCAAGCTGTTATTTTTTTATTGGTTACGTATTATGTGATTTTCATCTTTTTGGTGTAAAATGGGCTTGCTTTTTCAAGCTTGCAAAATAAGCAATTTAGTAAATTTAAAGACTGTTGAGCATTTGAACCTTTTAAGCAAACCTCAACTGCCAACACTTTTTGCTGTGTAAGACTATGAAGAAGGGAGAACGAAATGTTTAGTACAAAAACTTTATTCCCAGTCGGCTGCTCGGTACTCTGAGTAGACAGGCTATCTTTGTTAGAAAAGGGGCTGCTGATATGTTACAAGAGGGATTTTTGGTGTAATATTGAAATTATATAGTAATTAATATATAATATAGATCAAATTATATTATTTACTATAATATATAATTGGTGTGGGTTGTTTTCATGCTTGATGTCACCTTGTTAATTACACACAAACCATTTCTATTGTCGAAAACACTTGGGCATGCTATAATCTGTGAAAATCAGCTAGAAACTTATGGCATAGTTCATTCATCCTTTCAAATCTTTTAGACAATCTATAGTACTACAGAAGTCGACAAAGATCAGGTCACACAAAATTGCAGTCTGGCAACTTTGTAAAAAGTATTAATGATTATATAAATAAAATTTAACCTTATTCCTTTTACAGCCATGAAATATGTCACAATGGAACAGATTTAGATACTTATTAAAGAGATGAATTAAATACTTGCAATTTAATTTAAGGTTAAAAGCATATAGTTGGCCTCAGCATAACTGTCTGTCATATTTCAATGAACAATGACTTAGGCAATTATGCTATGAGGCTAACAATATTGAGAACTTAATATTTTGACTTCGGTGTCTTAATGCAACTTGGGGAGAGCTGTGGACATGATATCTGTGACTAAATGATTTCAAAACAGACTGTAACTTGTACTAGATATTAGTGGAGATGGACTTTATTGCCACCCATGTCCATATAAAACATTTAAAGGGGTATTATGGATAATATTTATGAAGTGGTTTAAAGGTGCTCATAATATGGCATTCTGGTACTGATCAGCATTTACCCCTTTTTTTTTTTTCAGCAGGTCCAACACTTAACGTAAATCTTTCCAGTCATTCTACCATACATATAAATAGGAGTATGGCTTCGCAGTTAAAATGTGAAGTTTGCAACCGAACTTCATGCCAGTCTTCTCTGACACTCAGTGGAAGCACGGTGGTGGTCTTCAGCTGTCCACAGCCAGAAGCTGTCTTCATGGTGGAGATTGTTAAACACATTGGTAAACCATGTTTTTCCTTTTTTTTTACTACATGGTTTGATGCTGACATATTGTTTAATACACACCAACAAACAGCAGACATGCATTAGTATTACACCTTTTGAAAGATACAGGTTTATATGAAGGTCCTGGAAGATGCTGTTTACTTTAAGTATCTCAAACTCTGCAGTTGGCCAACATTGACCTTATCTCTTCTTGCAGTCTGCACCACTGCGTGTAATGGTACGATCACCCCAGAGGACGACCCTTCTCTTCGAAACTTTAACCGCACCTTTACATGGAACGTGAAAGTCAAGGGCCACAAGGCTTTCTGGTTGGACTTAACAAGAGCTGGTTTAAGGCAGATCCAACCTACAGAGCAATGTCAAGACAAACACATTTACATGGTGTCAACAGCCACTGCTAGAGTTGGAAAGTTTTGCCTTCAGGGTACGATCAGAAGCATGCAGGTGCTTCGGGAAGGCAGTGTGTCTTTGCAGGTGCCTGGAAAACAACGGCTAAATGGAGCGAGCTTTGGCGTATCAGTAGGCCCGGAAATAACATGTAAATAAATTTTGATGAAATACAATGAACTTTGTTAAAGAAGTCGTACAAAAGAACTGCCAGTCGTACCTTTCATATGATGGTTGTATGTGAATGTTTAGTTAATTTTTTACCTGGCTTGTACTGCTGCAGTATAACCTTTATGGTTGCTATTCAACAGCACCTGCGATTATCAACGTCACCCTGCCAGAGGAGCCGTCATCCCAGGAATTCTTTTCACCAAATTATCCAGAGAGCTTTCCTGATGATGACCTGATCACATGGGCCTTCCAAGTTCCATACAGGTACTATTCAACAGTGCATATAGTGAACTACACCCAGCCCAGATGTGATACAAAGGAGACACGAATGGAGTACCAGATAAATGGCAAGACCTTTGTGAAAAAACTGAGTGAGGCACAGCTGTCTGAGCACCAGGGCTCCTTCACTCTTTCACTGCAGAACTGTAATGTAGAGACACAATCGTCCTTCACCAGTCTCACCCTGCATTTCAAAATCTCTGCCGTCAAGAGAGGCAGCGAAGGTTAGTGTTTTTTATTATTCATTGCATGTCTATATGAAATAGATGATTTATGAAATATTCTTTCACTGTAGCAGGTGTTTAATTGCAGTTAGAGTTTTTCAGAATTTTAGGGGAAAGCTGTAGATTCCCATAACCCTGAGAAGATTAATAGAAAATGTTGTTAAAAAAAAAAAATAATAATAATAATAATTTATTATTATTATTATTATTATTATTATTAATGGTTCTTAACCATTTATAGGACACTAATCGGATTCTTGGGAATTCAAATTTTTAACTAGTGTTATTGGAGGATATTAAAAGACTTTATATTACAAGATTATTTTTTAATTTTTTTATTTCATTTTTATGTTGAAAATCAAGATCCATATATGGCCATTGTAGGGGGAAAAACTGTGTGCGCGCGCGCGCGTGTGTGTGTATAATATATATACCATATATACATAACGTAACATTTCTTTAGGATGGGAGAAATCCATGTGGTTCACGACGTCACCAGAGGCATGGGGGGGGGCTTTTTGATGTCTATTGAAGTTACCAAATATGGTTTTTCATTCAATAAAGGGTTAAGTTTTTAAAACATTTTGTAGTGTGTAGAGTGCTAGCAGTATATGAACAATGGCAGTCCTAGGAATATTTTATAGCAGGCACTTTGTGGAAAGTTCAGCTGTCTAGAGCAGGGATTAATGTACACAAAAGTAACAATATGGATTTAGAAAAAAGGCGCAGGAATCTGGCCTTACTTATCATGCTTTGTTTTTTAAACCGTACTGTACTTTTTTTTTCAAGCCCAACACAGGCTGGTCTCAAGCTAAATCTCAAACCCTCTTTAATCTTAGCCTTCGTCCAGAATGCTGAGCTCCTCTGGTCAGCTGCTTTTAACTGTCCCTCACTCTCCTTTGAGGCATGAGGGGAGACTAGCCTTTTCTGTCACTGCTCCTCAGCTATGCATCATCCTGGCCTTTTTTGATTAAAACCTCCTGCTTGAAGGAGATTTTTAGATCCACCTTGAAAACATTGATATTTTCTCAAGCTTTTGAGGTACTATAGGTCACTATAGGCACATGCACATTTTAATTCTCTTATTTTATTATGTTTTATTTTCGTCTGTTTCCAGTCTTAGAACAAGCTTATTTTTAGTTCTGTGTTTTCTTCTCTTTTAGTCTTATTTGATTAATCAACCCACTTGTTTTGTCTTTATTCGCTTTAATCTTGTCTTATTGTGTTAGTTCATTTGATTCAGTCTTATCCCTATATAAAAATTTGAGTTATTAATCCTACTGTGCAGCACTTTGGCAGCCCTTGTAGTGTTTTACTTGCACTTTATAAACAAAGTCGACTGGATGCAGATAACTGACAAGCTCTGACAGGCAAAAACATAAATTCAGATAATCATAATTCAGATAAGGGCTTGAACCAGCTATATTTTGGGGAATGTTCAATAGATCCTGATTATTTTTAAATTAAATTGCTTTCACCAGATGGTCACTGCTTAACTTTGGGATTTTTATTATTTGCTGTGCTTACCTGCTCATCTGTGCCCTTATGCTTGTTTTGACTGGCAAGGCCAAGACAAAGATAGAAAATATATATCCACACCTAAGGAGATGACAAAGTTAATGGAGTTAAACCTTTTAAAATAATTGCTCAAAAAGGTGTTACCCCCCCCACCATATAACTTACTATAGATTATCCACTTGAGTGTACAGTCTATTTACCTCTTTAAAAAAAAAAAAGAATTCAAATTCATGCTGACGCTCAAGTTGTGTAAAAAAAATCATGTTAGAAACATGCTTTCTGATGAATAAAGTTACCTGAAGCCCTGATGAGCAATCATAGTTTCATGCTTCTTGTATTACCAATGTGTTATAATGAGTCATTTGGAGGAGTCCGGTTCCTGTCAGCTCTACTTTTGGAGTAAGCGCTGGAAAGTCCCTATTTTGTTAGTCAGTTCTTTACAGAGGAGCCATAAACCCTACCTAGAATTTTCTCTTCTTGCAAAAATCTCATGCCTGCAACTTTTCTCTCCATTTTATGGGACTTATGTACACATTTGATAATGTCTGTCTTTCAAGCTATAAAAAAAAAAACATTTTTGGCACTTGTCACTGTTTCAGCACGCTGTACTTTGGATCTGAAGAAGGAAAAGGGATTATTGATGCACATAAAGAAAAAGAAGCCAAATTCACATTGCATTTTGAAATTGAATTCACTGGCCCAGGAGACAGCCACCATCCTTTCAACAAAGGTTTCCTATGTATCTTTCATTGACTGCCAAGAGGAGGACCTGCTCATCACTATTCGCAAAACTATAGGTAAGACATCAGGATGATATTTTTTATAAGATACAGGTGCTAATCAAGATCATTTTCAGGCAATCTATTTCACACAAGACATAAATTTTCTCTCTATCTTTTTATTACCAGCATGTCAGCAGTTGAGAGAGTGCCCATTCCCTCAATCTTTACGAGTTCCTAGGCTAGAGAAATGCATCTTGGGAGTTGTGCAAGAGGTCCGATGGGACCTGACTGGCCCGCAGAATGGCACAGTGGAGCTGTTGTCTTCAGTGGGCAGACTGCAGCAGTCTCTGCCTGGCCACACATGCAACAACACTGTTCTTCTCACTGTGTCAGAAAATGAGCCCCTAGGCGTCACTGTCGGGCAGTTTTGTCCTCAGGGAGCTATTCACAAAATGCAAATCAATGCCGTGAACATTACAGTGAGCGCTTCTCCCGCAGGCAACAAGAATTTAAGGCAGATCACCGACTCCCTGTTAAATGTTTCATTTATTAAATCTATAAAAGGTAATAACCAGTCACACAGAAGTTATAGTAGGTGTTTAAAACTGAACCAACTTTACATTACATTACCACATTCTGAATACACATGTTCCGTTCACATGAATGTCTTATGAGAAGAAGCACACGTTTTTTTCATTTCAGCAGATAACTTGCAGATTTAAACGAGCCTGTTTTCTGTCTTCAGTCCAACACTGAAATAAACATAACTGAAAGAATAGCGCTATGAAAGAATATTAAAATGTTCACAGTTTGCTATGACATAAGATTTGACACTTCCATTAATACAACAGTTCTGAAGTGAATAATCTTTAACACAAAAATGGCCAGACCAAATAATTATGGATTGATTTTGTCATTAATCGTTTTTGTTTTTTTTGTCTGACCTTCTCCTTTTTAAACACAGATATGTTTGTAAAAGTAATCGTGTATTTCTTATCTTTCTCCTGTTTCAGAGAGGTATATTTTTACTGTCTTGCCAAAGAAGGATATACCAGTCCTCTTAGCAACCCCAGCATGGCCGTTGGGAATGAAGGCATATGACACTGTCTCTTGGTTCGTCTCGTTTCCTGCACAGCTCGAGGCTCATGTGAGCTTTACCAATGTTAGCCAGCTCACATGTAAGAATCGACCGGCCTACATTAAATTGCACAGGCAGCAATCACAAGACAAGATGTACAGCTGGCAAGATCAAAATCCTAAGGATGTTGTGGTGTCAGAAAGTTTCTACCTCAACATGTCAAACTGCTTGCCAGTGAAAGGAGGCTTCAGTGTGGTCAGCCAGGTCACTTTGCACATCGGCAAAAGTACAAAAGTCCTTACTGATCTTGTTTATTTTTTCTATTCTTAAGTGTAATATTTAATATAGCTGTGATGATTCCATGGTAAAAACATGTTTATGGCATGGTTTCAGATATGCGTTTGAGCATCATCCTGAGTGTCGTGGGTGTCGTTTTGCTTCTGATGGCAATCATTTTAGCTGCGTTCTGTATTACGAGGTGAGTCTTTGTCCAAAATCCCATCATCTCTTTTTAAATCTGCATTGCAATCTAGTCATAAATGAATCGGCTCTTTAAAACAAAACAGGAAAAAGAAGAAGCAGCAGCAGAGAGCTCCTGAGGTCTCCGTGTACAATCCCAATAGCCACCCTTTCCTGCCAGGCCTTCATGGTATTCCTCAGGAAACAGAGGATGATGATTATCATATTTATCATTGTATAGATGATCACCTGGTATATGGGCATCTTCTAAAAGCATCTGTAGAAATGGAGGAGGTAGAAAAGCCAGCTGTGGGTGTGTACCGGGGTTTCACTGGACCAACAGAACAGCGGCCATTAACAGAGGATGGAAGATGTGAGGGGCCAGATGTAGGGGTCTACAGACCTTTCATAGGGCCTCAGAGTGTGTGTGATACACTTGTAATGCCAGGAGAAAATCTGGCACGTAAAGACAAGCAGAAAGCTGATGAGGAAATCAGCAGAGGTGACTCTGCTCAGGATCAGGAAATTGTGCCAAACACACAGAGAGCGCCAAAAGCAGAGCCAGAGGAGGATTAATAAGAATTTATGGACAGTTTATGATTAAAACTTGTAATGCACTGGGAGCTAACAAAGAGGACTGTGTCTGATCATGTTGCTGGACTTATTTTTGCTTGATTTTTTTTGTTTGTTTTTTTGCTTTCATAATTCTAGAGTATACTTTAGTCTGTTTATGTAAGTAGCCTGTTTTGACTGAACTTGTACATTTTGAAATCGTGCCTTGATAAGCATCATCCCTTCCTGTTAATTCCACAAAATTTTAATTGCGTTGAAATGTGTGAAAAGATATGAATGAAAAACATATTGCATCTGAAATGTGAACTACCACACTTGTTGTTTTGGCTTTTTTAAATTCTGTTTTATTTACATTTTTATATTGTATAATAGAAGCTTTGTGCTGACTGGCGTCAGGGGCGCTATCAGCAAATTTCTTGGTTTAATAAAAAACAGATTTTTAAGAAGGTTGGTTACATAAGAGGCATATCTATTGCACACTAGGGTCTAAATTAGCATGTATGATTGAAGAATTGTTTTAGAGGCCAAAAATGCTCCACACATGTATGTTACATAAATAAGAATTATTTATTTTCAAGTTCAGATGTCAGTATTATGCCAGATTGTTCACACATCTGGCTGAATAAGTCAAAGACCTTTTGGAAGCGTTGCAAGAGCCATATTATGTAACACTTAATAAAACATCTGTTATATTGAACATGAGTGTGTAGTGAAGTAATGTGTTTTTACTGGAATCCATTACTTTTTTTAACAATATGAATTGCTTTGAAGCTGAATGAAGTACCTTAAGACTTCCAAAATAATTATGCTATTTCTTAACAAAAGACATTTTGTTTTAGATATCGGGCACCGTGCAAAAATGAGACATTAAGAGCAAAGATAAAAGGGTATATTACATCTGCAGTATTTGGTATTAACATTATAAATCCTGTGTGCGCCTACAGATATGAGGGACTCCTTTTCTTTTATAAATAAATCATTTCAGATAACCTTTAATATGACTGGTGTTTCCATAAATGACTTTATTAAACACTATCCATTTTAGGACGATATGGAAATGGACAAATCAAAAAAATTACATCTCACACATGCCTTTGTTCTCCACTTTATCATGCTGTCTGTGCATCTGTCCAAGATTCTCATTAGCGTGATCTCAAGAATGAGTGGCTGAATGTTTACAGCATTTATATAAAATTGTAACCAGCAGATAAACTTCTTAGATTTTGGAATTGACTCAAGCAAGGTCAAATGTCTGAAATGATCCCTCTTCAACAGCTTCTTCTCTGTTTGAAGTATATTTTAAGCATCATTCTGACATATAAATTGGTAACAAAAAAGACCTGACTTGTTGGTGGAGGCGTCCTCATTGCTGCTGTTTGCATCGATTTCTTCTTGTTTCTTACTTGTTAGAAGCTTTAAGAACTTTGAATACAAATGCAGTGTACAAAGTTGTCTGTATTTATGAGTCACCACTTCTGACAAACTTTTTCCATGTGCAAAGGACATTGTTAAGGATAATAAGGAGCAACGGGAACTCAGACAATATTGAACTCACAGACAAAGGCCTTCACAGCACGGCAGTCCTCATCGAACCACTTCCCGCTGTCTATGATGGACATAAAGGCGCAGTTCTGGCTGCGGCCTCCGACAGGCTGACGGGTGACCTCTGTCTCCCAGTTCTGGAAACGTATCCCGGACCCTGTTTTATCAACCCACTCTCCCTCTTTCAACATGTCATTGATGCCCAGCCAAATCTGTTCCTTGGCTCCGATTGTCTCATACACATAGACGTAGAGCTGGTAATTCTCATTGCCCGTAACAGGAGTGCTCAGGGTGCCACCTTTTAAGATGCAATCATTGGTAGCATCGTAGAAGTTCTTCTTTACTTGGCTGGCCAGGAAACACTTGCCTGGGAGCTTGATGCCTTTTAGGCAAACTGCAGTAGGAGGTATTACAAAGAACCATGTTAAGATTTCAAAAGACAACCAACAGGCCACGTGATCTAACTAATGCCTAGCATACATGAGCTGAATTGGCAACGATAATTGTACGATTATTATTACTATTATTATTATTCTCAGATCTTTAAAAATATCTCTTCAAGATCACCCACTCGAGGTAGTAAACTGAGTATTGTACAAGTTTTATTCAGTACCTAATAGCAGAGCATGGACTTCCCTTAGGGTATTCAGCTCCTTCACGATCTCATCAATCTTTTTCCTCAGCTCTTCAACGGCAGTGCCGTGAGCAGCTTCTGATCCCAGCAGCATATCTATTACACATTCATGAAACAAACATCTCAGCAAGCCTTGCATGCAAATATACACTTAACCACCAATTCTTTTACTATTTAATACAATTTAACATATTAGACATTCATTAATCTAGCCTTTAATGACTACATGGATCATGAAAACAATATTAAAGTTCAGATAGTACACTTACCTTTTGTTTCATTCGTTGACTGTGTGCTCTGCTCAAGCAGGCAGTGTGCAGGACACACAATGCACAATAGCAGTACGACCCCTCTGAAAATCATATTTATTTGAATCTCGATTCCTAAATCTTATCCAAAGCCCAGAGATCCAAGAGCTTCAGTAACTATGCAGTGTGGGTTAGCGTCTTAGGCGTGAAACACACTGACAAAGTCAGAACTGTGTGAGACAAATGAAACGCCTGCAGGAGGGGAAACTAGTGCCGTACCATCCCATCTGTTCCAAGCACACTTAACTGCAGAGCTCACATTTTCACCACACCACCACGCCCATAACTAACCAGCTGCAAGCATTTCACCCAAAAAGCATGCTTTTCTCAACTGTAGTGTGTTACTTCACACACACAATCACAAAACAAAACAAAAACAAAAAAAAACCCAAGAACCCACAGTTGTATTGACAGTTCTGTTACAGACAGACACGTGTAACCCTTAGATTTGGTAGTGTTGGGGAGTGTGATTTGTCTCCAGAGGCATGGAAAGATAAAGTGGGTTAAAATGGAATTTGTAAAACTTCATGTGCAGTTAAACTTTAAGACAGCTCATTTTCACACACATAACTTCACCTCCTCAACTCTCTTGTCCCCACCACAAAAACTTCCCTAGAGAAAACTGTACACATGGAACCAAGTTATTAATAACCATTCATTCAAATGCATAAGCCCAACAAAAACATTTATATTCCCTACATCATTGCAGAAACATTCAGCTTAAATCTTATCTGTATGAAGAACAACTTAGACATAAAACAGGTACTTAATGCAACTTTAAAGTGTAGTGCTATGCACAGTTAGACAGATAGGTAGGTAGATAGGCAGGTAGATAGATAGAAAAAGACAGACATTTATTCATTCAGACAGATAAACCCTTTTTTATTATGCAAGTTAACTTTTGTTACTTAACACACTGTGTCCTAAACGTTTTCCCCCAGGATACCCCGAAAGCATCATACTTTTTTAAAAGCAATGTCTGATTACAGGTGTGTCAAACCTGTTGCAACAGAGCTCCATACACCACATTCTACCCCGGAGGGTCATTAGGTGAATGTTGTATCACATACACAATGGATATAAAGAGTCCAAAATCTCCCTGTTACAACGGCAGGTTTTTGTGATGGAAAAAATGTAAAACCAAGCCAGAACCTTTCCTACCTCTACTGGGAAAGTCAAACCTATACATTGAAAAGAAAAATAAGAATTGTTTAAAAAAAAAAAAAAGAACATATAATAACATAGTTGAGGGTATATGCGTGCACACCCCTAAACTAATTACACTGGTCAACAAAAAAAATTGTGTTTGCTACTGAGAACTTAATAACTGTTCCTAATTAATTTTTTGACTCCGATTTCAGATTTGTAATTGAAATTCAGCTACCACGTCAGGTTTCTGAGATACATGTTGCTGACGTTTTAGACAAATTG
>JAQLOM010000032.1:18255810-18266680 GCA_030068315.1 Chrysichthys thysi
TACCAAAGTGCCAGTTATAAAAGGGCACACGCCTTTACCTAAGTTTGCGTTGCTCCCCCCCCCCAAAACATTTCTGTTTGTTTGTCACTTTATTTTTATATGCTGCAATTTTACAATAAAGGTAAAAAAGGTTCTGACATAATTTATTTTTCTTTGTTATTTAGTTATTTATCTATCAATTTATCTATCTATTTATTTATATATTTTTGAGACTTTTTTTTCATATCCAACGTATTAAATAAGGTAAACAGCAGAACTTACTTTATTTATTTATTTATCTATTTATTTATTTATTTATCTATCTATTTATTTATTTATTTACATTTTTTAAAGTTAGTGAGCATGCCCCTCCCACCACAGGAAATGACGAGAGAGAATGGAGACTCTTATTTAGACTTCTTATTTAAAAGTCCCAAATGGCTCATTGTTCACTACATAAGTGCACTATAGAGGGCATGAAGTAATAGATCCTACCCCATATATAGGACACTACATATTTCTTCGCTGCATAATTTGGTATTTGCGCCAAAAATAGAAGTACCAGAAATTTCCCAGCAGTACTTCCTCACTATCAGGCTTACTCTTCTCCTTCACGGACCACCAGTGTATTTTAGGGCGTCAACATACTGCAAATTTTGCGCATATATTTTTTTTAATAGAAAAATAATTTAATTATCAAAATGTTGATTATGCTCAAGCATAGTTGTACTGTATTTATGATGCACATTTAAAGTGTGACCTACTTTAAAGTTTTTGCCACCTAGTCTTTATGGGAAATAATATTTAATAAGTGGGGTTAGATTCGGTTCAGGTTTTGCGCAGGGTCGTAATTCTCTTAGTATTCTGTCCGGTTTCACTGTCTAACCTGCTCTCAAAGCTCTGTTTCTCTTGGTAACTGGTTAGATTAGGGAACATGGTGCTGTGGTCGAGGTTCATATATACACATAAATCTTTACAGAGATATTTAATTAATATCCGGGTAAGAAGAGGTTTCTGACCAAATGTTTGTTTATTTGAAAATATTTTTGTCGAAGCTTGCTATTGATAATGTTAGAATTTAGTTCATTCTGGAGGCACAATGCTGAACTGCCCTAATTAAGGAAATAGAGTTTATGCCTGCATTTTTATACTTACATGAATGTAAACTTATAAAACAACAATATATAACTTTCGGTAAAGTAGGTGAAAGGTCATGTTTTCCCTGCTGCTTGACTTGGCTATGGCGTTTCACTCTGCTCCTAACAGTCCTTTGGAAATGGGACGAAGGCTTTATGGCAGCAGAGCTCTTCTCTGCCCCAGGCAGGATACTTTCCTCCATCTGAAGGTGTGATGCTTCCTCCTGGGACTTTTCAAAACAAAGTGGTCTTCATCACAGGAGGAGGGACAGGTCTGGGTAAAGGCATGACCAGTGCTCTGTCTGCCCTCGGGGCCCAGTGTGTGATAGCCAGCAGGTCAGTGATGCACTTTTTTACACATTTATTCACATTCTCTGTAAAACCACTAGGTTTTAGTTTCCCAGTTTCAGTCTAGGGGCTGATTTATATCCTCTTTAGGCATAATCTGAAAGTGCTTCTGTCCAGGTTTGTGAGTCTGCAGGATTGTTGCCCCTCAGCGATAAAGAAGACAAAGAAGCCTTTATTTGCCAGAAATACGTTACAGTAGAGTGAAATACTTTTCTTGGCATATGCCAGGTTGTTAGGAAGTTAGGGTTGGAGCGCAGGGTCACCATGATACGGTGCACCTGGGGGAGAAAGGGTTAAGGGCTTTGCTTAAGGGCAAAAGGTGGCAGCGTGACAATGCTGGGGCTTGAACCCAGAGCCTAAAAAAAGTCCACTATGTAGGATTCAATCAACTGAATGCAATTCAACCACCCCTTTCTGAGCATGTATTAGAACCTACGATACCCATCAGGTGCCTGTAGCATATTTCCAAGTATTTTTGTTCACACTCCCTTGCTTTTTCTGTGCTAATTCATAAGTATTATCTGCCATCATTCCAAATGTGGGTTCTCAGACTTATTAACCAGGACCAGCAAATGCTGATTTCTCTCATTACTTCGTCCTTGTCTTCCTTTCTTCTTTTTTGTTTTCCTTCCACTGCTTCCTTCCAGATTCATGCTCCCACTTGTAAAAATGGGAAACATGAAAGATGATCTATAGAGGTTTGTCTGTTGTGGGGTACTGCAGTAGTAAAACATGGCAGCTCCATAGAGCTAGACCTGCACCCTTTGTAGATAAGAAGGGCTCGTTCTAAGCTTATGCAAATACAATTTATAGTTGCAGATAATTATACACTAGTGAAAATATATGAATTCCATAAAACATTATGGAATATACACACCCATTTTTGCTACTAGATACCCTCGAAATCTTACATAGTGGATGTTTAACCGCTGAGCCACCCCTGCCCCAAAAAAGACTTACCATGCCAGTCATGGTGTTAAAATAATTTTGTTTATGAGGTCAAAGATGAATTACATAGAAGTAGGCAATATGGCACAATATATCACAATCTTATGGTACACAACAAAATTCATGATGTATAGGTTTGATAAACTGCCAGCTAAAGAGTTTGATGTGGAAGATCTGAGTCTAATGATACTTCTTTACTTTTTTTTATTTTATTTTACAAAGTACAAAATTTTACCATCATTCACATCCATTCAGGGTATGACTTTATTATAAAATGCTGACAATGACTGCTGCTGACAATACTGCCAGCTCATGAAAGTGTTCTGTAAATTTGCTCCTCAGTCTTATTCACTTCCATTGTCCTTTAATCCAAATAATAGAAACATGACATTCGTTCTGGATAAATAAGTTTTATTGATGTAATGGAACTTTTTTCTTATTGCAGAAAATTGGATATTCTAAAACAAACTGCTGATGAAATCTCACAACAGACTGGTAATAAGGTAATAACTGCAGCTGAAAGCAGTACACTTATGAACTGGCCTCTGTTATGTACATTTATTGCTAATTATTTTTTTACTAAAGTAATTCACCTGCTCACAGGAAGTCAGTGCTGATAAGGAGCAAGCACTTGCACTTCCAGGATTCATACCTTATATCATATCAATCTTATGTAAGATACATTTAAAATCATGGATTGATTCAGTGCAAAAAAAAAATCTTCACACCTTTTAATGCTGAGTAATGTGTTGTGCCGGTCTCAGGTTCATACTGTGCAGTGTGACGTGAGGGACCCAGCCTCTGTAAAGGCTGCTGTAGACCAGCTGGTCAGTGACGTTGGGCTTCCTGATGTACGTAGGTACACTTTTCAGCTTTCTGGAAATTGAACATTGTGTTGCAGATCCTTGAGCTGAAATTTTTTGGACGCAAAAATGTGAATAATGTATGGCGCTGAACATTTTGAGCCTTGAAATTGCATGAACCGTGTTTGCTCTTTCATATGCAGGTGGTGATCAACAATGCTGCAGGAAATTTCATTTCTCCTTTTGAAAAGCTCTCAGCCAATGCATGGAGAACCATAACAGACATAGTTCTGAATGGCACAGCCTATGTCACGCTGGACATTGGGAAACGTCTAATCAAAGCCAAGAAAGGTTAGAATCAGCAAATTTAAGATGATTTAGTTGTTATTGAACTTTTAAGTGTCTAAAATTTATTTTGCTTACGTACAGTATCTAGTTTGCTTTTGACATTATTAGTAACTCAGAACCTTGTACATAAAGCACTGTGCAAAAGTCTTAGGCAACATATTTTTTTTGTTCAAATTTTATTATAGATATTTATTTTTATGAACTCTGTATTACTGGGTCAGTATAAAAACAACTATTTACATGTCCAAACATAACTTCTCCCCCAAAAAAAAGTATTTGAAAAATTTTGTATTAACTATTTACTTTAATTTTGCATATGCTGAAGTCTTTTGCTCAGTGCCATAAATTAGCCTAACTTGCTGCAACATTGTGGTACTTTGACAAATGCCAAATTTTTAATTGTGATATCCAACCACAAGATGGCAGTAAATAATCAGGTTGTAGTGTTACACTCTCACAAGTTTGTGCTTAGTTATTGCAGTTCAAGGTAACTATGAATGATAGAAATGTTTGAAATTTACTAAATCCTGTTGAGATGTTTAAGGTGTCTCATTTAAGGTTCTCATTTTTTTCCCAACCAGACACCTCTTAGAGTGTAAAACATGTGGGTCTCTTTATGACAAAAGTACAGATGTGTTTTATGATTATACCTAAACTGTATGAATACTAGGCACATTAGCTAAGTAAGAAATAAAACAAGACATTAGATCAAATAGTTGCATTTAATGATGTGGAATGTCCATGAGACAAGTTATTTATATTACTTTATATAGCAGCGATAAACAGTTGTTCCTTCACCAGCATACAAAAAATTATAATGCAAAAAATTGCAGCATGTCATGTTTGTTTCTGAAAAGTCACAAAAATGCAGCCCAAAAGTAATTTGCACATGCGGGGAATGTTTTTGGAAGTGTTTTACCTCTGTTACAAAACTGTGGCACTAGAGACTCAATTTAAACAAATATTAAATGTTAAATAAATGAGTGCCATGTGTGCATGGCATCAACAGCTTGCTGGCAAATCACCACCAGTTTCTACTCAGGTCTCAGGAAAACTAAATTATACATACTGCCAGTGAAAGTTTTTTGCACATCACAAGTTTTTACTAATTTTCCATTTATGTCATAAACTTCAGATGTATTCTTGCTCAGCACTGGAAGGTTGTTGAGTGAACATGAACATGCAGGTGAAAATTTAAGCTGAATAAAACATGTCTCTTTTAGAACATAGGGAAAAAAAAGTATGTAACGGTACATGTCCGTCATCCTATTAACTGGTTGTGTGCTGATGGCATAGTCAAACTCAAGATTAAGGGAGATTAAGCAGTTGTATTTCAGCCAGGAAGCCACTTTCTAGGGTTTTGAACAAGAGGAAAAGGCTTGAATGGGCCAAAGAATAGAGAAGCTGGTGTATAGAAGACTGGTGTATGGTGCTCTGGACTGATGGATCCAATTTTGAAATCTGTGGTTCATCAAGGTGTTATGTATGGTGTAATGAGTGTCTTGAATTGTACTGTGTCTAGAAGAAAGTGAGAAACACTGACCATGAAGAAAATCTTAGTGTGCGCAAAAACTTTTGACTGGTAGTGTACTTACAGCATGGAATATGGGGAATAGGGATGGTGAAAATTTGGCCAGCTATAAGTATATTACACTTCACTTAAAATTGTAACAAACAGCATGTTTGTGTTTATGTTGATTATCCGTGATGGCTGGAGGGAATCATTGCCATAACTACAGGCCAGCATAATCAGATCATTTCTGATATGTGCATAGATATCTCGTGTTGATTGAAATGTTGCTTAAAATGGAAGTGTATCAGTTCTGCATCAAAGATTAAAAGACGTCAGAAAAATGTTCTATTTGATTTGGCCTCAAAGTTCATTCTTTCAATCATCTCCACAGATACAGAGATGCAGCCCTTTGTGATTATTTTGACCTTTCTATTTGCTTGATTTACAGAATATGCCATTTTTTTTATTAGAAATAATTGCTAGTCTCTGTTGTGGTCTTCTGTTATTCATGTTTTTTTTTTTTGTTGGTCATCTTTTGTGTATGGGAAATTGGTCGGACAAAATCTTCCAGAGATGCGTACTGTAGATTAGATTTGTTGATTTTGATCCAATCCGTTTTTATTATCGTAGTATTCCTTGGCTGCTCTTACCTTTGAGCCTCAGGACAGCTTGCTGGCTTGGTTTTGGACACAGAGTTAATGTGCAAATTGTGTTTTCAGGTGCTGCTTTTCTGGCCATCACCACCATCTATGCTGAGAGTGGATCTGGATTTGTTGTGCCCAGTGCATCTGCTAAAGCAGGAGTGGAGGCACTGTGCAAGTAGGTGAAGCAGCTAAAGCAAAGCCATTTTAGAGAACTTTCATCAACAAACAAGAGATAAAGAATATTAATAATATACTGACAATATAACAATTTAATTTATAACATAAATATTATACAGAGAGCAGGTGCCCAGTGATGGTAGTACAAAAGGATGGCTGGACACACACTAAAGTATAATACAAAAACTAGTTTCTGTATATTCATGTGTGAAGATTTCTACAGAAATTTGTCCCACAACTCTATCATTACAAAACAGTTTTAACTGTACCAGGTACACAGTGTCATGGAAATCTCTTAATGTGCTAAGTGCGTATACTATTTTACTGTGTTTGAACACTAAATATGTAGCTTACTAATCTCCATTCAGTCCTTGGTTATCTATACTGTAAGGTCTCTTGCGATTTACGCTGCACTCAAAGCTTATTTATTGTTCCATGTTATCAATGTACGCAAAGTCGTTAGTAATCAGTCCTTTTATTGTGGTGCAGTGTAGGTGCTGATAGTGAGAACTGCTGATTTGAATTCTGTATATGCACAGAGAGATCACTGTCTCAGGATAAAAGTCAATGACTCAAACTTCTCTTGATTGTCTTTATTGCTGGATCAGTAATGCAACAAATCAAGGCTTGCCTAATTTCCTTGTTACCTGTGCAGTTCATTCAGTTATGAATGAAAATCTAGTCAATAAGGAACAGCTTTACATGGGTGCCCTTCTTGATGGTGTTGTAGAGATGTGCAAAGACCTGTGGATGGTGGATAATTTCCCAGCCTGTTAGCCCAGTAGAAAAACAGCAGCACGTTCAGAGAATCTGAGTAGTTGGTATGATGGGTGTCATTAGGTTTTCATTGTGGTTTGTGAATGGTAAACATCTGTTAGCACAGGAACTAAATTCTTTGTCCAGGGTTTGATATTTGATGTAATTTAAGAATAGTTGGATCATGCTTCTTTTTCATCTTGATCAGTCAAAATTAGGATTAAATCTGCAGAATTTATTTACTCGAGAATAGACTAACCAGTGACCATTTCCTGATTTGGTATATTTTTTAAACAGATTAACATGGTCACACTTTTTAAATGGGAATCACAAATACAAACGGAGGACTTTTTAAATGGGAATTTCAAATTGGATTCCCTCCAGGACAGCATGTACATAACCAGAATGATGATGCTGATTTAGTTGGATAAGATGAACAGCTTTTAGTTCACTTTTGTGGACTTAAAATACAAACTTATAGTGACTTGATGGATAAATTAAGCATTTTACATTCCTTATAATTGAAGTCAGAAGTTTACATACACTGAGGTTCAAGTCTTTAGAACTCCGATCCAAATGAACAAACTATAGTTTTCGCAAGTCTTTTAGAACATCTATTTTGTGCATGACATTAGTAATTTTTCCAATAATTGTTTACAGACAAATTATTACATTTTTATTTAACTATATCACAATTCCAGTGGTTCAGAGGTTTACATACACTAAGTTAACTGCCTTTAAGCAGTTTGGAAAATTTCAGAAAATGATCATGCTTCTGATAGGCTAATTGGTTAATTGGAGTCAATTGGATGTGTACGTGTGTCTCAGAAAAAAAAAATCTGTTCATCTTTGGGAATTTCAAAACATCTGAAGGTACCACATTCATCTGTATAATCAGTTATATATAAACAAGTATAAGCACCATGGGACCACGCAGCCATCATATCATTCTGTTTCCTTGGGATGAACCTACTTTGGTGTGAAAATTGCAAGTCAATCCCAAAACAACAGCAAAAGACCTTGTGAAGATGCTGGAGAAAAGTATCTCACATGTAGACAAGTAACGTTTAGACAAGTATATATATCCACAGTAAAACAAGTCCTATAACAAGAAAGAAGCCACTGCTCCATTGCATATCTCTGTTGTCTAGGTGCATTTAAAGGTACCTGTAGGATTCCATCACTTTCCTCTTCTTTTGGTGTTTATGTGAACCGCAAGGGGTCTGAGATAGGCAAGAACTGATGTCTTCAGTGTCTTCATTATGTGCAAAGTTAAAATAACTGGTCTGTAGTCACTGAAAACTGTTGGGCATGCTTTCTTTGGAACTGGAACAAGACAAGATGTCTTCCAGAGTGTGAGGATCTCACCTTTCCTCGGGCTCAGGTTAAAAAATTATTTATTATTAGGATTTCACAGAGCTGACATGGTTGTGAATGTGGGAGAGGGACAGCTGGAGTCCCAGTGATGCAACTTCATTTTCACTTTCTTTTTGTAGGAGTCCTTGCAATTTCCTTATCTTCACTTTCAGTTCTCTCTGTACCCGTCTTATGACATATTTTTTTTACCTTGTTCTAAAGGTCTTTTCTTGTTTATGAGTGCCTTCGGCTCACTGGTTATCCCAGTTTTATTGTTTGGAAAGCAAATGATAAGACATCTCTGGTGGGAATGGTATGTTCAACATTTTGAAATGGATGTAGGCCGTGGCATAGTTAGGCTTTTCATCAATGTCCTCCCCATATAGATCACATACTTCAGCCCATTCTCTGGTTGCCAACCAGCCACACAGAGTCTCTCCTGCTTCATGAGTCCAGTTCCTAACTGCTCATTTGAGTGCCAGATGTTGATGGACAGCTGGTGCTTAGCTGGGTGTGAGCAAGGCCAGACTGTGGTCTGGTCTGCTGAGTGGGGGAATAGCAGCAGCGTTGTGTGCATTTATAACATTTGCATACAGTATATCCTGTACAAACTGGTGAAAAGTAGTCCACATGGAAGGGGGAATGTAAACAACAATGGTGCATGCAAGTTCTCTCAGCAGTCAATCTTGATGTTAAAATGATCACTGCTGCTATTCAGAAATCATTCTCTGGACTTCAGCTAGCAAAAGAAAATGTTGTCAGTGTGAAAGCAAGTTTCTGATGCATTGACCCATTGCTATAAGCCCAGATATTCCCTAACAGAATGCCAACTGGGAGAAAATGTCTGACCTAAAAATGGACCCATCAGTGATCTTTCTCTTGGTATAATTTCACGGCACTGCCCTCCCATTTCTTCAAACCCCATCAAGCATCATACATCTGGTGAATTGGATTCTCCAGCCTAAGAAAAATACTTAAACAAATGGATCAGTTTACCTTGCTCTGACCCCCAAAGCAGACTGATAAAATTAGTTTTCCCCTACCAACTTGACTTTATTGCCTTTATGGTCTATTGGAAAAGTGAATGGTATCCTGGAGATAATGGCTGTGTGTGTTTGCGTTTGGATATTTGTTTGAATGAAAGCCACCAAAGATTATTTGAGCTGATTCCTTCTGCACCCGCAGGTCTCTGGCGGCAGAGTGGGGAAGATATGGTATGAGGTTCAACGTTATTCAGCCAGGGCCAATCAAAACCAAGGTACTGTGTGCAAGAGTATGATTATATGAAATTGTGTATTTGCGATATGACCCATTATTCACATCCTGATGTACGAAATTGTGTGATGCATATTCACAGATTCTTTTTGGTCTTGCTGACCATTTGTGCCCCTTGGCTTCTGTATTGGTCTTTTATAAAACAAAGTTTTATATCTCCTGTCATCAGCAAATTGTCTTGATGGCCATCAATGTGGCATTTTATATGGACATTTCCTTCTTTGAATTCTGAAGGGTGCTTTCAGTCGTTTGGACCCTGCAGGCATATTTGAGAAGTCAATGACTGAGAGGATACCAGTGGGTCGGCTTGGTACTCCAAGCGAGATAGCCAATCTGGCTGCCTACCTCTGCAGCGACTATGCCAACTGGGTGTCGGGTGCGGTGAGTGTGCTCTGACCTTGTGGGAAAGAGCTGCTGTCTCTTCAGACTGCAGCTCACCTAACCGCTTCCCTCAGGACTTCTCCTCTTTCAGCTACAATGCAAGCTAGCCAAATGCATAGTACTTCCTTCCCCTGTGCTCTCTGACAGGGTTGTGGGAGGCAGAGGAAGGGTGCACTCGAAGTCGACTAGATCGATGTTGCCAATGTGTCATAGTGAAACTGCATAGTCCTGAAGGTCGTTCTTATCCCTGTATCTTATTTATGGATTTCTCGTAGATCATCAGAATGGATGGTGGTGAATATGTGTTTATGGCTGGAGAATTCAATTCACTGAACACGGTAAGGTGTTTAGATTTCTTTCAAACTGTCTCCACTGTTGCCATCATGTTTACCTTTTTGCCATTTTCTTTTAATTAATTGATTAATTTGTGTGTATGCATTTATTTATTTATTTATTTACTTACTTACTTACTTCACAGGTCACACAAGAGCAGTGGGCTATGATGGAGGCCATGATCAGAAGCACAAAGGGCTCTTAATGACTGAAGATCGTTGGCAGATGACTCACTCACTTCACAGCTAACACCAGTGGGTTCATATATTCCATCAAGATGGCCATCAAATTCTTAAACTTTTCACACGATGCTAAAGCTATAATAGGATCAATAGGCAGCACACCCCTGCTGTTCATGAACACAATACTGTGGAAGTAAATAAACAATACATGCTAAACTGTGTGCTATTTCTTCCCCAACTTTTCAGTTTAAAAAGTGATTGTTGGAAAGAAACATCCAGAATGTTTTCTTGAACTGTAGTGCCTTTTTCAGCACTGTAATTTCTTAATGGATTCATGTAATTCTCATTATTTTATAGTTTAATGCTGTATTACTTGTAGTATTTTAGTGATGGTTAAAAACAAATGTACTCCCTTGAAGTTGTGCATAAATGTTTATACTGTATGCTTTATAGTACATTTCTGAATTCCAGATTCGTTCAGGATCATCGTGCAGCTTTCATTAATTATATATTTTTAAAAAAATCACTAATTCTTTATCATTAAGTCAAATTGTTTATTCATGCAGTGGAATATTGCAATTTAGGAATATTTGGGCTTTGTACTACTACAACCTGAATTCCGGAAAAGTTGGGACGTTCTTTAAATTTGAATAAAATGAAAACTAAAAGACTTTCAAATCACATGAGCCAA
>JAQLOM010000032.1:18424067-18434966 GCA_030068315.1 Chrysichthys thysi
CACACACACACACACACACACACACACACACACACACACACACACACACACACACACACACACACACACACATCCATCACAGCACTCTGTCCACACTGTCACATAGCAATCTGAGAACAATCAAGCTTAGTGAAGCCTAGGTGTTCTCCATGAGCCATGTCCATGTGCCTGCTGCAAGTTATACTCAGCCACTGACTGATAGCAGCGCTGCCTGATTAGCCTGCTTCTGCTGGGAAACTGGCTTTGCCTAATGTCAGAGTAATGGCAGTCTTTGGAAATAATTATTCAGAGTGAAAGAAATTTCTGTATTTTGCTCTGGGCTCATTATTGCTTCACGTTTCCCCCCCAGATAGTGCTACAGCATGCCATAGTGTTCAATCATGTAGTTGTTGGTTTTTTTTCTTCTCTCATTGAGTTTCATGCAATGCTTCTCTAATGCAATCACCACCAATGGATGCCAGGTACTGAAAGATTGGTTGTTTTGCCGTGTGAAAAGCTGCAAGAGAGAAAAAGAAGGAATATTTTTTTTCCACTGTGGAGAAAGATTTATTCTTAAGTTGGCCACAGGCTAAAGGTGATTTACTATATTTTCCCTCACTTGCTGAGTTGAGCTCTGACTGACAAATAGGAAGGCAAGTCATACTTCATGCCAACTAATCTGACACGTCTTCGGAATCAAAATTGTTTCTGCTACTGTTCCCCATATTATTGTTATTATTTTTTGCCTCGCTTTCTCTTCATTATATTTATATACAGTACATGCCTTATACCAGGATAGCAGAATACACTGACCAAATTGGAAATTGCCTGGGACTTACTATCCAAACTCATGTAAACTTCCCACATGTATTTGTCACTGAAAGTCTGCTGACACTTTAGATTGATTTGCAGGCGCTAGCTATTTTCTGAGTCACAAAAATAAATTTTGCTTCACATGTCTGAGATTTTCAAGGATCCAGTTCTACCAGTGTTGATGGTAGAAAGCCTTATAAGCCTTCCTCCTCAAATATCCTGAAAAAAATCATTGTTTTTGTCTGAAACTGGAGCAGGGCAGATATTATTAGGTTACACTTACTCATGGGTTTCAAAGCAGATCAGGCATATACGCTATGTTGCCAAAAGTCTGCGGACACCTGACCGATCGTACCCATGTGTGCTTGTTGAACTTTCCATTATAGATGTAATCTCTCTCGGCATTTCAATTCATCCTGAAGGTGTTCATTTGGGACGGCACCATGGCAAACCATGTCTTTATGTATCTCACTTTGTGCAGAAGGACAGGGACTTTGGGCACATGTGGGAACTTTATGGCAACAGTTTGGGAAAGGCTGGCGTAAATAGTGTGATGGCCAAGGTTCCTGGTGTGCTTCTACGTTATGTTTATAATCATAACTCTGTTTGTTACTACAAATATCTCACATCATGGGTCTATACAGATTTGTGACAAATTGGATAGGAAGAGCCACTGAAAATCAGCACAGAGTTATTCTCTCCGATCACCTTCATCCCAGGATGAAACATTTCTATCCTGATTGGAGGGGATTTCCTGGATGACAGTGTCCTCATGCACAGTGCTTGAGGGATCACTGAATAATTTGAAGAACATCAGAATGATGCAAATCATATGCCATGGACTCCTTAGCAGTCACCAGATCACAACCCAATTGCTGTCCTTATGCTGTCCACCAATAGCATTACATAAGAAATTAAGGGCTTATCCTCTGAAAATATGGTGGTCTTTAGTCCAGTACAGCTCCTGAGATGTCTAAAATATATACCAAGGCACACTGTACCCATTATGGCAGCTTGTGGTTTTTTTTCATTTGTCACCCATCTGTGATTCACTATCTCTCAAGCTTACAATACTACATCAAGACAAACAGACAAACAAACACATGCAACTACTATAACCTAGTTGGATAGCTAACATTAGCAAGTTAGCTAAAATGTCTTCAAATGTTAACAGCAAACTTTTCAAATTAAGGGGAAAGTCAGCTGTTTGTCATTTTGATGAGCAAGCTAACTTTAGGAAATACTTTATTTGCTCAACAAGAAAAACTCCAGGGGACGGCATGGTGGTGTGGTGGTTAGCACAGTTGCCTCACAGCAAGCAGGTCCTGAGTTCGATCCCCAAGTTTGACCTGGGCGCTTTTCTGTATGGAGTTTGCATGTTCTCCCCATGTCTGTGTGGGTTTCCTCTGGGTACTCTAGTTTCCTCCCACAGTCCAAAGACATGCACAGAGGGGATTAGGCTAATTGGCTTCTTTAAATTGCCCGTAGGTGTGAATGTCAGTGTGATTGGTTGTCTGTCTCTGTGTGTTGGTCCTGCAGTGGATTGGCGGCCTGCCCATAGTGTACCCCACCTTTCGCCGGATTGGCTCAAGCTTCTCCCCGTGATCCTGAACAGAATTAAGCAGCAGAAGATGAGTGAGGTAAGTGAAAATAATCCAGAAGCACTCATAATCCCCCTCAAATTCCAAAATCATTGGCAACTCTCATCTCTGTTTTAGCGTGGGCTCTGACACTTATTCCTTTTCCTTGTTGACTCTTTACAGCTCTGTTTTTCATTTTGACCACTTGTGATGAGATGTAGGATAACATGGTGCCAGAACAGCCCAGGACAGTGCCTCTCATCACCAACAGAGGTCACCTGAATCTCCTGAATTCTAGTCATTTGTTCAATTTCCTCATGTCCAGTTCCAAGTTCCTTTGCTATATAAGAAAAAGCAGATCTCATACATTGGGTAAATATAACGTCTTGGCCTACCCTTCATCTGTGTAAATTCTAATCCATAGTTTCCTGTTTGCCTTATGCTTACTGAAAGACTTTGAAAACTTTAAAAAGACAAAAGTCTGACACTCTTTCACATGGTCTCTCTAAAGACAGGGTGTCATTAGACACAGCAGTGGTGCTAGCAGCATTATATTTCATAGTACGTTTGTAGTAGACTGTTCGCCTGCTTGTAGGCTACCTGTAATGTTTAGCTTTCAGCACTCACACATATGACTACTCAGTAAGTGAATCAACAAAAAAAACAGAGATAGAGAAAGAGAGAGAGAGACTGATTTATCGCTTTTTTGTCCGTCAGCGATACAACACTGCCATAAAACTCTGATTATCACAGCGCATACATTTTATAGACCAGCCAACAAGCCTGAAAAACAACATCAACCAGCTAAATAATAGGCTACAATATACTATAATGCACTATATTGAATATGGCCCAGAGAAATGTGTGGTAAAAGTCGGCTCTCTCATTTAGCAACAGCATCACATGAACAATTAGGTATCCATCCCATCCATCCATCCATGGTCCTTTCTGTACCACCGGCGGCACACCCATAGGTGTGTCAAGCGGCAGCACGTAGGTGCATCAAGCAGGCCCTGTGAGGCTCAGTTGACCTTTCCCTGGCTGGATGCATTTTACAGGGTGAGATCACCAGTCCCATGCCCAACCATCCCCTAACATGGGGCTCAGGATCACACAACACAGAGACAGACAACCATACACACTCACATTCACACCTACGGGCAATTTAGAGTAGCCAATTAGCATAATCCCATCTGTGCATGTTTTTGGACTGTGGGAGGAAACCAGAGTACCTGAAGGAAATCCACACAGACAAAGGGAGAACATGCAAACTCCACACAGAAAGGCACCCAGGTCGACCCCAGGGATCGACCGCAGGACCTTCTAGCTGTGAGTCAACAGTGCTAACCACTTAGCCACCGTGCCACCCTTACAGTTAGGTATAAAGATAATAACAACAACAAGCAGCACAACCCCAACCTGTTACAGGAAACAATCAAAAAGCCAAATGAGACAATCAAGTAAAATAGTTTTGCTACCTATTTGAAGTTTATTCTGTGTCTATCACTAACGTTAGCAGGTTCTGTGCTTGTGCTGCTCTCAACAGAATCTCACTACTTACAGGAGATTTTCTTTCTAATTTCAAAGTCTGAAAAATATTTGGTTGCTTTCTTTTGTTTATTTCTAAGCCACATATTTCTTGCTAACACACAAGATAAGCTAAATCTGGTGTTCTGATGATTTGTGTTACCTTGTCAAAAAAAGCTACCGTAATGCTAAATGCAACTGAGAGCAGAGAATAAGCTCAATCTTAGTCGTAGCCCTTAACCTAACCCTAACCTTTACCATAAGATTTACAGTTTAAAGTTAACCCTAAAATCCTAACTTTAAACCTAACACCCAACCGCTAAGTAGCATTTCTCAAAAGGTAGCACAAATTGACAGACCATCTGCATCATCCATGCTTTAAAGGTAACCTGAGTTGGATTCTCCTTGTTGGTTTAATGCTGTTACTGTCTCCCACCTCTCCCTGCTTGAGGATTATGATTTTGAATTGGGATTTTCTGCTCGACCTGGCCCGGGCTGGAGTACAAAGGTACTATCCATTTTCAAATGTCTCTTGTTTAATGATGCCTCCCCAGTCCCATTGATTATTGTAGCTGGGCCTTCTGTGGCACTCAAATGGGTTAGTGTTAAAAAAGAGTGTTAATGGTGTTGTACCACAGTGTATCGTCGTATCAAACCCATGCATAATTCCATGCTTTTGGCTATGCTTGGAATAAAACCAGACTCATGAGCTTCTCTAATTACATTAGCTGATGCTCACTCTTTATTTTTCTACCCTTCAAGCTGGTTCTTTTCTTGCTGCATTTTTTTAAGCTGTCTTTGCATATGCCATGATTTGTCTTTTCTTTTCTCTTAGGTTTCATTAGGCACTTGCAGCTTCAGTAAGACTGTACAATAGAAATTAAGCTCTTTATAAGTAACTGTCAGCAAAAAAAAAATCTACACAGTATTTGTGTACTTTCCTGGAACACTGAAGTGTTTTTTTTTACCTCATCAACTTGCTGGTCGTGTACTGTGTACTGAATGGCTTTAGAAATCCTTTTCTCTGCTGAAACAATATGAGCTCTTTGCAGGACTGCAGGTGATGTAGCATTTGCACCAGGACTGTTTATTCCCTTCTAATGACACATTCTGGTACAAATTGGTAGACATTAAATGCTTTTGGGGGTGGGGTGGGGGGTTAAACCGAGCAAACAGTATTTGGTTCTTTTATTGATTGCAATCAGAGGGGAGATTGCTGCCACTCTGTGTGGAGGAGACACAACAGAGGAATAGTTTACAGGTGGGAGAGGGGGTGGGCGGAGGACTGGAAGATGGTGGGGAGCGTGCTCCATTTAGGGACCATTGTACGTGTACTGTGAGGAAGAGGGGAAAAACAACACTGATTACGCAGAAGATGTGAGGCAGGGTGCTGATGGCAGAGCTGCTAGAGTGCTGATTGAGTGATTTACGTGGCTGGTGGCCAGAGAAATGAGGCATGTGCTGGGCACAGGTGGCTAATTCTGAGAGAGAGAAAGAGAGAGAGAGAGAGAGAGAGAGAGAGAGAGAGAGAGAGAGAGAGAGAGAGAGAGAGACAGAGACAGAGACAGAGACAGAGAGAGAGAGAGACCAAGCAGAGTGATGCACCAATGATGAGCCTTCTTTGCTCCTGCTATGGCACAGGGTCACACGGGGGCACTGTTACACTCCCTCGTTTTTTTGCTCGTTGTTCTTTATGCTCCTTTTCTCAAATTACAGCCACCTTTACACAGACCTACTATATATATCTCAGTTTAATGCTTCAAAAGGCTCCACCTGTCAGCCTGGTGAAGTTCCATATTGAAGAGAGAGGTGCACAAAATGAGTCATGTTCCGAGACAGGGAGCATGACAACAAAAATGTTGGAAGCAAACACGTGTGTTAGTGCATTTTTCTTGGCTTAGAACTTCCACATGGCAGTATTTTCTACGGAAAAGATAAAGGACAGTTTTGAAGTCATTTATTTGGACCATATTTTTATATACAAATAGGTCACATGGAGATCTTCATACTTCCAGTAATTTGTTTCTGGCACAGTATGTTCTCTGTTTTCTGTTTGTGTATGGTTGCCAAGTTCGAATTGTCACAATAATTTAATGAAGTGATTTTAGGTAATTATAGGCCAGCGTTGGATTGCAATTTTGTGCGTGGGTGTGCATGCTTTAATCACGCTGTCTTTAATTGCCATGACCTTAAAAGTGATAATTTTCATGGGATGGTGTCTGGCAGATTACACTCTCCCCGTTTACGCAGAAGAAACTGTGTGGATTAGATGGCATTAAATTCACGCAGTGAGACCTTTCTGAAGAAGGGAACAGAACCAAATAAAAGAGTGGAAACATCTGATGCCACACTGCTTTTATTCAAAATATAATAGCATTATTTATACAAGTATATGCTTCCTGATCAACGCTATTGTAGCTTCTGCTTTATTCATGTACGAGGTGCTATTCATGTACGTGCTTCAAATAGTAACAGCAAATTGAATATTTTGAGGGGGAATCAAAACGTAAAGGCAAAATTCATTTCACGGCTTCAATAGAAATAATTGTGAGAAACCGAACACATTACTTTTCCACATGGTCCCCATTTGTTGTATCGTTCAACGAGCTTCTGAAATCCCACAGAGAAGACGGTTTTCAGCTGCTCCTGAAGCCAGGTGAGCACCACTTCCTTTCCTTCATCATCAGAGGTGAACCTGTAATCACGCAGTGCCTCCTTCAGTGGACCGAAGATGTGATAATTGCTTGGCACCAGATCCGGGCTGTAAGGAGGATGTGGAAGACGTTCAAACCCGAGTCGTCTCTTCCGTCACTGCTGCTGTATGAGGACGTGCATTGTCATGGTGCAACAAGACTGTTTTAGACAGCATTCCTTTTCTTTTGTTGCAAATTGCAGGTTTAAGTTCATTTCACAGCAATGCACAGTAATTTACACTGTTCACTGTTTGCCCACATGCTTGGAAATGTGCCAGAATAGGCCCCAAAATAACAATAAAATGATTTTCTTGGGCAAGGGCTGACTTTCTTCTTTGCTGGACAAGATGGATGTCTCCACTCCATGCTTTGTCTTTTGTTCTCTGGGTTATCGTGTAATGTTAAAATGATTCAATTAGAGATAAAAATGAAATAGTTTCCTACTCAATCATTCTCCTTTTTAATACACTTCTCACACCTTTGCACCATCATCTTCATCCCATTAGAAGGAAAACATATGAACATTGATGTCTGAAGGCTTCTTTGACCTCGTCATCACTCCCAAATCTTCGTCCTCTCAAAGCATCCTTCAGTGGTCCAAACAAATGATCAGTGGAAGCAAGATCAGGGCTTTATGGAGGATGCTGTAAGATCTGAAATCTCAATCTCTGAATGGTGTCAAGAGTTGCTGCGGCCATATAAGGGTGTGTATTATCATGATGGAGAAGAACGCCTCTTCAAATGCAGCCATCTCCATACTCCATTCTTCTTCTATGAATTTCACAAGGTTTCCCACCCTCCGACCACAAAAATCTGATGCCTGCTCGCTGTTCCGCTATGGTGCAAACAGCTAAAAGTGCAGCCATTTTGTATATGGTGTGTATCCGATTACACACACCATCTATTGGGCAATGTCAGGACGTTCTCTAAGAACTTCTCTCCCCTCAGCGGGAGTATGAAATGCCAAAGGGGTTCATTTCATGAAACACTGCCAAGTTACTGTTACTTTTTGAAACACCCTTGTATTATGCTCACCAAAACTTACCAAATGCATGTGAGATGTCATGAAGCAATGTGATTTTTAATCTGTCCTAATGTTTCAACATTTTGTTATTTTGTAACAGTTAGCATGTTTAATCTATGTTTGTACTAGATATGTATTTTTCTTCATGAATCCATATAGAAAATATCCACATATGCTTCTGCATTTTGAAAGTACATGACTATTATCTTCTCCAGCCTATATAGTTTCCAACTCTGCTATCTCTCTTTGTCTATGCTTGGCTAGATGAATTCCAAGCCTTTGCAGGAAAAAAACTATCTATCTATATATACTGTATACTGTATATATATATATATATATATATATAAAACTCTTTTCGCGTTTGAAACGGAAATGCCGTACGACCACAGAACATATTATACGTACGTATGACCGGAAACAGCGTCACCAGCGCTTACATTTTAACTAATCACTTTGTTTGTTTGTGGACGCCATTTTTATATCATCTTTATGAATTGTTATTATTTGTGTGAGAGTTATTTTACTGATATTGAAAAGAAGTACATACCTATTTGGTAAGTCATTATTTAAGAAAACCTTGATCTAAATATAACAAATCCTTTTCGCGTTTGAAACGGAAATGATGTATCACCACTATTTGTTGAAAAATAGAATTGGTGATTAACAAACTTATTTTATAAATACTGCATTTTATTTTTTCTTTCCCTTGCACTCAGTGAGCGAAGCCAGTGAGGAATCAGCAATCACTAATAAAAATGGAAGACATAGGTGCAGTAGATGATTGCCAGTTCTGGTCCATTACACTGGAATAGCAATACAAAAATGAATGGATCGTTTGGAAGAATTTAAAATATATATCTATTTGGACAAAATATCATCAATTTGATGTTACAATTTATAATCTGTAACCTAGGATGTCTCCATATTGTTGCAGACGATTGTTCAAACATAGCAGTTCAACAAAGCTTTTGTATGAATTTAACAGACCGGCTAAATGAACGCACTGATGAAATAACATATCGTTTACTTAATCCCACTTTGGAGATCATATACATTTGGATTTTTTTTTAAATTATTAGTTTAAAGGATACATACAGCTTCTATGTGGTCAGATAATTTCTTGCATGCTGAAGATTTCACACAAACAGAGCCACTGCATAATATTCACTCAATGGTGAAATGCAGGTTTGGATGATGAAACTTAAGGATGAGCAGAAGGAAGTGCACGAGGAGACAGTGAGGTGTTGATGTGTGAATGATCTCACAGGAGAGCAGGTACAGTCAGCCTGATTTTGGGGACAGGGTCTGGGACTGTTCCACCTTCCTATCAGGCTGTCAGAGTGCATCTGGACGATCAGTTAAAAATCTGATGCATAAAGCAGAGAAACTTGATCTTAATGCAGAGGGTGGAGATGTGCTGTGAGTGAAGACAGGCAAATCCACCTGGCATTCATTTAACTGTCAGTTGTTGTATTCGAAAGGGAACAAGCCTGGAACGATAAGAACAGAAAAAGTACAATGACAAACTACAGATGGAAATAAGGAGGAAAGCAGAATGGAAAGATGGAAACAAGAAAAAAAATAACTCGTCAGTCTTTGCGACCTTAGACGGAGAAACTCAAGGTTTGTGAGATTGCTGCCTCCCCCCTTCATCCCCCATCCCCAAACCTGTCACGTTTTTTCCGTACATAGGCATGCCAAAATGTGATGAAAGACTGGCATGAGTGGCTGTGACATGACATTTGACACCATAAACTCAAACCCATTCCCCTGTCACAGACATGCCACCTCTTGGGGTAAATTGCTGTAATTTGTGCTGTGCTACTCAAAGAGGCAAAGAGAAGGCTCCCTGCTGCCAAGGCTTATGACTGAGGGTTCATGATTAACAAGTCTGTTTAAATTTGGAGAAACTGAGAAACGTGCAGATGATTTCCTTGATTTTCGGATGTTAAACCATATTGATATGCATATTCATTTTAGCGAAATGTCTTTTCAATCTCATCAAGAAGATGAGATTTAATTTTAGATCGCAACTCTCCTGAAGAACAATTTGACTCCCATATTTTATAGTATATGTTTTTTACAGTATACATATGTGTATGTCTATTGAAGACGTACGTTCAACAACATTCCCAACAGTGCAGTAGGATACTTATACATGCTGAACTACGTACAATAGATTGCAGAGGGACAAAAACATACAAAAATGAGAATAAGCTACAGTATATAAGGAGAATATTAGAAATAAAATCCATCATTATGTGTAGGATGTTTAACATGACACACACCCACGTGCCAGTGCCAGCATTTAAAATCTGTTAATAACTTGGCATGTGGCATATGCTTATTGAGACATGAACTGAGAAAGTAATAATATAAACATACTGTATAGGTTATTGTGAAAGTAAGTGTCAAAAATACCTGCACAGATCATCTCATCATAATGAATTGACTTTCTGTAAATAAGGGGGGGAAAATTGTTTAACTCCCACACCCAAGTCTAAGATTGTCATTTTAGCATGCATAAGGAATGTTAAACATTTACCAGCACAGTTTGCTATCTCACCATTATTTATTTAGATTAAATCTCTCAGTGGGGTGGCACAGTGGGTACCATTGCTACCTCAGGGTCCTTAGTTCCATCCTGAGCTTGGGTTACTGTCTGTGCAGAGTTTTGCATGTTCTCTTGTATTTGCACTGGTTTTCATATGGCTTCTCTAGTTTCTTCCTATTGTCCAGTAGTTGGGCTGGCTGTGCTCAATTGCTCCAAGGTGTGATTGTGTGTATGCATGGTGGCCTGTGATGGATTGTTGTCCCATTCGTGGTGAATTTATCCACTTTGCATCCAGTTCTACCGAGATCACGATCAGCCAACCTGTCCATGATAAAGTGGTTACTAAAGATAAATAAATAAGTGCCCTGGGACTGACTGGTGTCTAATTCAGGGTGTATCCCTGCCTCACGGCCAGCGTTCCTGTGTTTTAGGCCAGGATACAGTGATTAGGAATAAATGAACATTTCTCAGTGTAATTTGAATTGTTTCCTAATAATCCCTTTGATATGTTGTAGCTTTCACATACTGCATTTTGTAAGTTTAAGATTAAGATTAATATGTACTTTATGGTCCAGAAATAATCTTGTCTTGGATGCATACACTATCTGCTGTTAAATACAAAATGCACAGTGCATACATACAGTATATTTATCTACAGGCACACACACACACACACACACACACACACACACACACACACACACACACACACACACACACACACACACA
>JAQLOM010000032.1:18488476-18504077 GCA_030068315.1 Chrysichthys thysi
GTGTGTGTGTGTGTGTGTGTGTGTGTGTGTGTGTGTGTGTGTGTGTGTGTGTGTGTGAGTGTGAGTGTGTGCGCGCGCAGTATGCTAATCTATGCTCATGGTTCAGGACTAGTTTTTCAGACAGCTGTGCACTTGTCGGCCTGCACTTCAAGAGTGATAGACAAAAGCTTGTGCACCCCCTAGTGGGCAAACAATGAAACTGCAGCAGATTACGATACGAGTATTGTGTCATAATATATTTGTTACAAACTGAAGGAAACTTGGAAGCAGGTGATTTCATGCTAATTGTTTTTTTAACAGCCATTACAATTATTTGTGTGTGTGTATGTATGTATGTATATATGTATGCGTGTGTGTGTGTGTGTGTGTGTGTGTGTGCACGTGGTGTCTCACCGCTTCTTGGATCTCGCAGCGGAAGACGTGAATGCGGAAGATCTCGGTGTTGTAGTGGCTCTCTGTGAAGGCGAAACAGTCGCTCTCTGGTGTCCCATCATGACCCCGAACACAGAAGAGGATCTTATAGATGGGTTAGTTCGAGATCTCAGTCCCACTTTGAGGGTCAAACAACCTGAGAGAGAGAGAGAGAGAGAGAGAGAGAGAGAGAGAGTGAGAGAGAGAGAGAGCGCAATGCAGAGAAAGAAAACAAAAGACAAAAAGAGAGAGAGAGAGAGAGAGAGAGAGAGTATTGTCATTTAATACATTTAGTGGTATTTTGTTTAATATTTATAGTTTTGTAACTGGTTCACAGGATCCTTTACAAGACGCGGTACGGTGTCGAGTTTAAAACACTGATTTATTTCAGTTACGCAATGATTTCATGAACATTTTCCGGAAACTCAGTGACCTGATATTAATGCTTTGAAGGAAAACAAATCCATTAAAAAAAAAAGAAAAAAGAAAACTAGCCATTCCATTAAGACAAAAGTAATGGCACCCTATAAGAGGAGGAGTGTGTGCGCGCGTGTGTGTGTGTGTGTGTGTGTTTGCATGACTGCAAGGTTTAAGACGTGCCGAACTGAGAAGGCGCTCGTCGTCGTTTTCAGCTGTCTGTGAGTTTTGTGGGCGTGGCTAAATGCCAATCAGCCGTTACAGGACTGTAATTACCGAGGAGCTGGTTGGTATTTCTTACACATGCAAATAAAGAAAAATCAGCATCACTTGTATAAATCTGACATGAATGTGTAGTTTGATTTGGTCCCAAAAATATCTAAATTAAATTAAAAGAAAACAAACGTCGCCCAGAATTTAATATTTGGTTCTATTTTATTTTGTTTCTGCAAATGTAATTTTATTAAATCATATTTTTCTAACCAGATCCTTTAGTAATATAAACCTCAGTCAAACCTGCAAGCTTTTAATTCATAACTATTTTATTTATTGTCTTTTGAACTTTTATTTTATTTAACTTCATTTTTTGTTTTATTGGTTACATTTTTCCTGCTGATAATTATTTACAGTTTTTGCTCATTTTTTATTCCATTTTTCATCATCTGTAAAACACTTTAGAATCTTTTAGCTATTTAAATAAATACATTATTATTATTATTATTATTACGTAACTAACGTAACCAATCCAACGCTGCTATTTAACCCATAAACATTTAACCCTCCACTCTTTCCCACCATGTCGCATCTGCACATCGCACAGGTGTAACATTTAAGTCCCGCCCCCTCTGTGCATTACCTGACGGTTCCCTCGGAGACTCCAGGTACGGAGAGAGTGACGTCGAGGGGCAGCTGGCACTGGCTGCGAAGAATGCTCATCATACGCAGCGCCTCCACCTCACTGCGGGGGGCGTTAACCGACGCACAGCCCAAGTAGGTCAGCTTACTGAACACCACGCTGTCCTCGTCCAGCAGTGGCGTCCCCGGACTCATCACCGAGCCCTCGACTAGAGGGAAAAAATTCATCAAGTTAATACGCCATAGCAACATAAGAGCCAATTAGCATGCAGCCAGCAAACACAGGTCATAACGTAAAAGTGTTTGTACGCAGGGACCACAACTCGGAATGGTTTCTCGCACCCTGCTGAGCTCCCTGAACGGGCAGCACTATCTCCAGTTTCGGGGGTACAGGACAGGGCTGGGGCGGGGCCGCGGTGGTGGGGTAGCCCTGATCCCCCCCGCTCACATGGTCCGGTCCGGGAGTCACGTCCGCCACTGACGGGTCCATCAGCACATCCTCCAGCTCCCTCTGTAACTGCTGCTCACTGCCGTTCCCCACAATCTACACACACACACACACACACACACACACACACACACACACACACACACAGCATTATTACATATATAATCAACAGGATGCCACACATACACACACACAGACTCCACCCACATTTTCACCAGATTTGAAAAATGCAAATCAAGGCCAAATCTTAGGATTCTGTTCCGGTCGGTGTTTCCCACGATGATTCGTTTTTATCCTGCAATTCGTGCTTGATGTGTCCTTTATGTGATTGGCCAAAGATTAGGCATGTAAGCGACACAAGATCAGAGTCTTTTTTCATATCTTTGATCATAAACAAACACAGGATTGATGCCTAACGTAATTTATTTCAGTTTAAACCGTGTTTAATCGTTTAACACCTCTTTTATTGACAATTACGATTATAAAGACGTGTGTGTGTGTGTGTGTGTTGTGTAAAAATGCATTAACACGAACCCCTACATTTTTTAAAAAATAAAACAAATACCTTTTAACACCTCTTTTATAGATAATTACAACTTTTATAGATAATTACGATTATAAAAGACGTGTGTGTTGCGAAAAAATGCATGACCAAAACGAACTCCTACTTTTACATAAATAAATAAATAAAAACAAATAGCCTTGTCGGAAATAAAGAGAGACATTCTCGGTAATTCTGAATGAATCTGATTTGGGGGCGGGGCTACATCTGAGCTCATTACGCTTGGAACAATTATGTCAGATATGCAAATTATTAAAAGGTGATACCTTGAACCATTTAGACCCAGGACCTTTGTGTGAAACTAGCCAGCCGGCATAGCTATGGTAAGCAATAAACAAAACTGCAGTTGTCATGGTAACACTGCATTGTGACAAATTTGTCAGCAAGCGTTAACTAGCTGGATAGCTACGTTAGCTAATAAGGTGATATTAATTTATCAGGGATGATAAGCAGCAGCAGGAGATGGAGGTGGTCGTCGTGGTGGGGGTGTTCCCTAATTTGCATATTAGGATTTATTAATATATTCTGTTATTTTTAACGAGAGCCCATATTCGGAGATGAATATAAACATCTTAAAACGCATTATTCTAAATTAGAGATCAATTTTAATAATATGTGACACCCCACCCACATTGAGGGGCGTGTCTGTCTACGATGTAAAATGTGATCGAATCTGACAACCGTGTCAGGAATCATAGATATTTAATATTAATTATCCAGTTATCTTATCTTATTTTCGGAGGCTACTCTCATGCTTACAAACAACGTTTCTTGTCTTGTCTGATTGGTCACAGCTACACGTCATCTGATTTGCATAAATTAACTTTAATATTTACATACCAGTGTAACTATTCCCCAAGTTCTCGCCACACGCTATCCCATGATCCTTTTGAGGGAGATGGGCGTGTGCTGTTTATACAGACATGGTTTCTACAGAGCAGATGGAAAGGTATTGCACAAGTACATATAGACTACATGAAACCAGCGCCACCATGAGGTGTTCTGCAGACACACACACACACGCACCCGCACACACACAAACACAGGGAGCTGCGTGTTTACGCAAACTACACAAATTGGAGAAGCCGCCAACAAACCCATGAAGACAACCAACAGCCAATCATGGATAGTCAACAGAATCACAGAGAAGGAGCAAGAACATGAGAAGAAAGGAAGAAGATTGATCTTTTCCACCAACGAGGTGCTCACTGCGGTGCCTTCGTGCATCTTTATACTGGTTTTTATCCATTTACTGTTTGTGAAACAAGTTGGTTCCTTTTTTTCCACTTGCATTCTTAGGCATCTAAAGAGGTTCCTCATAGGCTCTTAAAAGGGTTCTACTGGAATGACTAAGGGAGCTTAGCCTCATAAGAGTTCTACTCAAATGATTAAGGGTTCTTGAGCTCATAAAAGTGTTCTATTTGGAGAACTAAAAAGGTTCTTATACTCCTATATATAAGGGTCCTAAGTTGAAGGCTTAGGGTTCTGAGGTTCCTAAAAGGATTCTACTTAAATGGCTAAAGATTATTAGACTTCCAAAAAGGTTCTACTTGGAGGTCTGAAGGTTCTTAGGCTCCCAAAAGGGTTCTACGAGGAAGACTAAGAATTCTAAGGTTCTCAAAAGAATTTTAACTGAATAATTAAGGGTTATTGTGATCTACAACATGTTCTACTTGAAGACTAAAGGTTCTCAAGCCCCTAAAATGGCACTGTGTGGAGGACTTAAGATTCTTAGCCTCCTAAAAGAGTTTTTTAGCCTTATGAATTGGGTTTTACTTTGAGCACTAAAGGTGAGTGTTCTATTGGAATGGCTAAAGGTTCGTAGATTCCGAAAAGGGCTCTATTCGGACAACTAAAGGTTCTTGGGATCCGAAAATGGTTCTGCATAGAAGACTAAAGATTTTACAGTTATTAAAATAATTCTAAGTGAAAGACTAAGGGTTCTTGTGCTCCACAACATGTTCTACTTGGAGACCTAAGGTTATCAAGCTCTTAAAAGATTACCATGTAAGTTATGATTAGGGACTAACCATTCTTAACCAACCTAAAAGAGTTCCTAGCCTCATAAAAGGGTTTTTACTTTGAGCCCTAAAGTTAAGGGTTCTACTGAAATGGCTAAGGGTTCTTAGGCTCCTAAAAGGGTACTAAATAGAAGACCAGGGATCTAAAGATCCTGAAATGTTTCTATTTGAATGACCAAGGGATCTTAGGCTCCAAAACGTGTTCTACTTGGACAGCTAATGGTTCTTACGCTCCTAAAAAGGTTCTACATAGAATACCAAAGGTTCCAAAGACCTGAAAAGGGTTCTACTGGAATATCTAAAGGTTCTTAGGCTCCTAAGTGTCATACTGCTACAAAGCACCGACACTGGAGACTCCTTCCACAAACATCTCCTTACAGGAAACGTCACCATAGCAACAAATCTTTAGAAATGCAGAAACATGGTGAGCCCACCATACGAGTCCCTGTTAATGAGCTGTTACTATAGAAACGTATTAGATCAAGCTACGGTTATAAAAAATAACAATGATCATCACTTTCCTTTCTGACCAATCAGAATCCAGAATTGTCATAATTGTGCACAGTAATTGTCAGTGATGATATTTTTGTACCGTGCATGCAGCCACTGAAGGACGTTAATACGTGTTGTGCCTACAGTGAACAGTCACATCTTATAGACCTGGCACTTAAACACGTACCACGAACCAGCACCAACTCTGCCAGTGGAAAAGGTGTGGGAGACCACGAGCACGTACAGAAGAGGGACGAGAAGAGAAAAGAAAAGGGCATCGGAAGCAAGAGAGAAAGAGACTGACCTTAAAGCTGACCCCTTCCTCAGAAATCACCTGCGTAACAAACAAGAGGTTTAGAAGAGCCCCTTACGGGAGAGGAACTCGGAGAAGAACAAGGAGAACATGCAGGAGATGATGAAACATGGACATGTTTGATGGTGATCACGCTAAAAACTTTTCCCATGCAAGGCTGAGAAGGTGAATGAATAACGCTTGAGTGCCCCCTAGTGGCTGTGAGGTTTCAGTTCACCCACGGTGAAGACCAGAGCCGGATGTGGAAGCACAAGAACATTTCACACAAAATGGCACACGGTGTTTGTCCTTCCCCAAAAATGTGATTCAAATCAAAATATGAACAAAGCTCTCGCGAAACCACTGACACCACAAATGACCAAAAATAAATAAATGAACATGAAGAAGGGATTTCACAAAAGGCCCAATGGATGAGGGAGAGACGAGAGCGAAAAAAGACAAAAGGAACAATGGATGTGGTTCTTCAAGGAAGAAGTTCCTCCAACACAAGAGCAAACAGTGGCCTCCAAGGTGACACACTCCTCTCCATCTATATGCTTGCATGCATGTGCGCGCGCGTGTGTGTGTGTATATGTGTATGTGTGTGTTCATGGAATGGAAAGAAACTTTGTTGTTTCAGTCCGAGAAAAGTGACATGATGCAACTCAAACGGCTGTCCAATGGTGTTGCAGCACAAACAAGGAGTGAGGAAATGTCCCAATGATGAGCAGAAAGTACAGAGTGAGTGTGTGTGTGAGTGTGTGTGCATGCCTGAGAGTGAGAGAGAGAAACTGACTGAACTGTTTGTTCATTTTATTCATTGTTCTAGCTTATAGATTTTCAGCTGTGGATGAATGCGTTAATATTATAAGAGGTAACTAAGCACTGACTCCTAACCCTAAACACTACCCCCTTACTACAACAACCATTTTACCTCATCAAGCCATAAGTCAGGCCTAACCCCGACTTCTTACTCTAAAACCCAACTCTAATCCTAACCTTAACCGTTAAACACAACGTCTACTTCATCCCCAATCCAACATTCATCTAACCCCTAATCCACCCCTAAAGCTTAATCCAATCACAACCCTTCAGCTAATCAAAAACCTTAATCCTTCCCGAACAACAAAGTCAATCCAAGCCCCCATTCCAGCCTTAACCCTTAATTCCATCCTAATCTTAATCCAAAACCATAATCATTTCCTAACCGTTAATCCAGTCCAACACCATCAATATCCAATACTATGTGCTAGTCTAATCAAAACACTCCTTTTTCAACCAATTCTGATCTTAATCCAAATCTGCTCAAACCCTAATTTCTGAACAAACCCTAATCTTATTCCTAACCTAATTAAACCCTAATTCCTGAACCAATTCTAATTTTAATCCAAGCATAATCAATCTAAATCATAAAATTCTGAACAAATCCTAATCTTAACCCAAACCTAATTTCAAACCAGTCCTAATATCGAACACAAACATCATCTTAAATCAAACTCTAATTTCTGGTCAGTCAAGATCATTTTAACCCAACCCTAATTTCTGAACCAAAACTAATTTTAACCCAACCCTACCACCTCCCCCTTAAAACCAATCCTAAATCCTAATCCAATACTAACCAAATATACAACCATAACCCATAATCTAATCCTAAACCCTAATACAAACCTAATTACTCACAGAAACCTAATCCCTTATCCTTAAACCAACCTTAAAACCTAATCAAATCCTCATCTAGGATTAAATTTAATCCAACCTGAAAAGATAATCCAATCCCTACTCCAACCATAACCCACAAACGTCAATTAATGCCTACTCCAACTACCACTAACGTCCTAAATATACATCATGCTGCCCTTATTGTCTAATAAACTCGTATGAAATTTAGTCTAACGTGATCCAAAGAGAGCCCTCTAACAGAAGAGTGTGTGTGTGTGTGTGTGTGTGTGTGTGTGTGTGTGTGTGTGTGTGTGTGTGTGTGTGTGTGTGTTGAACTTCTTGGTAAAAGTGGGCCAGTCTATAATATCATTAATTAGGGCTCACAGTGCCCTGGTGGAGCAGATGGGAGGCAGTGGCTCCTGCTCTGTTGATCCAGGGCATTCAGCCTCTGTTTGCACCCCCACAGGCCACATGCGCGCGCACACACACACACACACACACACACACACACACACACACACACACACAGTCACTCTCTCACACACACACAGTGATGAAACAATGAAGCCCTGTCTGTCTCACACACAGCTCTCTGTCCATGCCTACAAAATTAGCATGCATGCTGACATACCTTACACTAACGGTCTACAGTCCATTACCATTTCCATCCCTGTGACATTAGTCACATTCACTCTTTCCTCTTCCTATTATTCAACCTCCCCCCCTTTCTCTCGGACTGTGTGTATACGTGTTTGTGTATGTGTGCATATGAGCGTGCATTTATGAAACCTCCCCTCCAGAGACATTTCAGTGTGTAGCTCATGGCAGCAGAGAAAACAAGACAACGGCCCTGATTTGAAAACTTAATTATAGCCATGGAAATGCATGTCATCAGAGCGACAATGAGATATACGTGGTTGAGTAGTTAATTGGGCATGAAAGGGCGCTCTTCTTAGTCCGCAACACCCAAAACAGCTCCTGCAAGGCTAGTCAGGATGGGGTGATTATGGCAGCTCGCCCAAGCACTCTTCAGATGCCACAAAGATTTAACGTTGCCAAGGCCTGCCTGAACACAGGGGACGCCTGCTCCGTGCCAATCGCCATGACAACACAACCCACGCTGTCACTCATGCAGACACCTGTGAGCCTCTCCTGGTTCAGAGTGTGTGTGTTTGTGTGTGTGTGTGTGGGCAAGAGAGAGATGGAGAGCTCAGCTGGACGCATGAGAGATGCGTTGAGGAAGAGGAGCTACTGGAAACTGGAGACATTAGTTATCATCACTGTATTATCATCATCCAGAAGCTGGGTCTCTTACTGTCAAGGCTTAATTCCATCATAATGAAATGCAGAAGTTAATGCAGAAATTAAGCTATAGATGTGTCGTTTAAGTAACATTACGAATGTTTGAGTAATAGTTAGTGATGTAGGTCATTTCCTCATGTCCAAGTTTGCAAGTACTCGAATTCAAATTATAAGTCTCATAAGCTCATAAGTCATATACAAGTTACATGTTAGAGACACTTCAGTGTTTCTCAGCCTAAGTTCTGTCAACTGAATCTGTAGCATATGTGAATAACCACAGATATGGATTTTGCCAAGAATGGAAAACTCATTTGTGCTAAATTCATTTGTAAATTATAATCGGTGGGCACTGTTGCTTCACAGCAAGAAGGTTCTGGGTTCAAACCTGACAGCCGACTGGCGCCTTTCTGTGTGGAGTATGCACATTCTCCCCATGCCTGCGTGGGCTTCCTCTAGGAATTCGTTTCATTCCAAACACATTGTTGTGATTTTAACTGGATACTCTAAATTGCCCATAGGTGTGAATGTGTGTGTGAATGGTTGTTTGTCTCTGTGTTAGCTCTATGATAGATTGGTGACCTGTGATAGAGGGTCACAAAACCTCTTGCCTCAAGTCAGCTGGGATTGGGTCAAGCTTTCCTGTGACCCTGATGGATAAGCAATACAGATAATGGATGGTTGGATGGATGGATGGATGGAAGAATAATGGAAGTCACCTACTCTGGTGTGAGTGATGTATAAAAATATGCAACTGTATAATGTAATACTCACTCACTCATCCATCTTCTGCCGCTTAATCCGGTTCAGGGTCGCAGGGGGAGCTGGAGCCAATCCCAGGTGACTTTGGGTGAGAAGTGGGGTACACCCTGGGCAGGTCACCAGTTCACCGCAGGGCCATTTAGAGTAGCCAATTAACCTAATCCCCTCTGTGCATGTCTTTGGACTGTGGGAGGAAACTGGAGTACGCAGAGGAAACCCACACGGACACAGGGAGAACATGCAAACTCCACACAGAACGGCGCCCAGGTCGACCCCTGGGATCGACCCCAGGACCTTCTTGCTGTGAGGTGACTGTACTAAACCCCAACCCCTCCCATGAAAAAACAGCAAGAATTTATGACACTATGATTGCCTAACCTGACACGGTGTCCATCGTGAAAGATAAAAATATTGCGTAGTCTGATCCCAGCATAAGGTTTGCATAAACAATACCCATTTCCATGGTACATCTTCAGGTCTTCTTTGGACAACATGCAAACTTCACAAAAAAAGGCTCTCAAGTCAACCCCAGGGTCTTCTTGCTGTGAGGCAAGACAGTGCTAAACATCACACCACTGTGTCACCCCAAAATATGCAACGGTATAATGTAATAAGAATAATAATGGCTAAAATATAATAACAGTGCATTAGACACAAATGAGTGTCTTTAAAACCACAGATGTTTCTCAGAAGTTTATCCAAATTTCCAACACTGGTATAAATCAGAACGAAAGCACATTTCTTTTCTTTCACCTTTTCACACGACTGTGTCAAGAACACTTAACTACGAGTTTAACCCTTGGGAAAAATTTGTCCCATCTCTGAAAAGGGGATTTATACAGATTTGGGGCTTAATTTCCAAATCCATTTTCCTGCTCTGAACAGATAAACATTTGTCCCCAACACCTGTCTTTAGATTTCCACTCTAGGTGAATTTATATTAAGCAGGATGCCTTTGTTGTCCTCTCACTTATATGCAAAGTAGATTGAGTTTAAATCCGTGACTCAAGCCTTCAAAAGACTTTATTCCTATGAAGTGTACGGATAAATAAATGAATGATAGTACTTTGAGGAGAGCACAAGCTCTACATGTCCTGGTTTAAAAGCTGACTTTCCTACAATGCGCTGTTTCAATGCCATCTAAATCAGTCTAGGTTACATTGGTTCCTTTCACGCTGTCTGCGATGTACTGTACGTCAAAGCAGGATGCTAAACAAAAACTCCTGCCAAACACGATTTCCATCTCTTTTCTCCACACTGCTCTTCCGCCTTTTTAACATAAATATCCGTGACATCTTATGTATTGATATTCAAATTAGTACAGTTTTGGAAGGATTCAGAATGCATTCATCAGCTATTTATACACAGAGCGTATTATATACAGCACATTGCTTCATTACTGCTAAGGCTTAGTCAGGAATTATTGAGGCATAAACAAACACATGTAGGCCTTTCCCCGCTGCTTTTGTTCTTTTTATCGCTGCTCACAAGCAACGGTGGTGAAAAGATTCAGAGAGATAGAAAGGGAGCTGAAGCGAGACGGTGAGACAGATAGTAAAGAAGTCCAGGAGAAATTTACCAGAAGAAGGAGAAACCCAGTCGCATGAAGGAGACAAGCCAGCATTTCCCACAAGACCTTGTTATTTTCATCATCGCCGAAAGGTCAGCAGTTCTCCCTCCCATATTGTGTATGTGTATTATTTTTAGCATGTCCAGCCTTAAGAGTCTGTTTTCCTCTCTCTGATTCCCTGGCTCTCAGAGGGCTGTTTATGTTCCTTCAGGATCCTCTGGTACTGTGACAGCTGCTTAAGGGAGTGTAGAGATGGCCAAGCTTTGAGCTGAGTCGAGCCTCCCAGTCGGAGGTGTGTTGCTCGAGCCTGTAGCCCATTAGCTAGGCGAGTGTGAGCATCTCCCACTGGGTCGGTGGAGTATGTGAGGTCCGAGTGTCTGTGTGGTGCAGGAATTCCTGCAGGTCCCTGCAGTGTAACACCCACACATTCATATTCAAGAGGATCAAGGTGTCTTCTAGCCCCTTCACCCCACAGGACGCTTCTCCTGCCTTGCTGTGGCTGCCAGTTGCTTCTTAGCGCTGTGACACAGCAATTAGGGCAGAGCGATGGAATGATAATAAATAGATATCAGCGATGATGAAAGCCCAGAGCCCACTATTCAGCTTTCAAAATCTCCGCATTACACGCACTACATAACTTTAATTGCTTGTGATGGGTTGTTCGGTGGATGAAGGGGCGTGCACGCTACACAAGCACTCCCGGATTATATAATATATGAGCTTTGATCACAGATGCCCCGAATCCCACTTTCTGGTGAGAAGAAATGTGAGTGCTGTCTATTTTGTGACTCTGTGACTTCATGTGAATTGAAAAGTCCTCGCTTCTCCTTAAATTCTTCAACCAAATTCACTTTTTCTCCTAACATTCCTAAAAATAAAAACGCACACACAGAGAAAGGAGAAATAGAGTGAAATGAAAAAGAGACATGAGATTAAAGGAGTCAAAGCAGAGAGAACAGCTATGCTTGGCATCAGTAGGACTCAAACACATCACACTGCAACCATTTTCCCGCTACACCGTCTGGAAACTTGCTAAAACGGACATTTTTCCCTGATTTTTTCGGTGGTTAGTCTATTGAGTAAAATGATTTTCATCTTGACCAAAGAGCTCCTTACAGCTGTATTTGATTGAGTAAAAGGAGATTGAAATCCCTTGTCTAAGTGGTTAAAAGGTCTGCTGGGAATTTGATCAATCAAGGTCCTTAAAAGCGCCACATTTCATTCAGTGCCTTCCAAAAATAATGATCCAGCTGGGAATTATTCCGTTTTCGTACAACTTGTAATGTGTAATGTATAATATGCATCACGTTAATGTGGCACTGTTGTTGTTGTTGTTGTTGTTGTTGTTGTTGTTTTTTCAATTGGAAGCTTTTTTTTCACGTGATTAGGATACTGGACTGTGAATTCAGCCATGTACGTCATAAATAATTTATGTGAATTAGCATCAGGTTCTGGTGAACAACACAGTAATGGTTTATTAGCCTTAGGGCATGATTCAAATGTTTCATTCTGGTTCATTAATGCCGGGATCAGACTGCGTGGATTGAGCACGGTTTTGACACAATTTTCCAGAATATGAGCACTGGAGACGACAAAATAGCTCTGTGTCATTGTGGACACAACATCCTGCAAAAAGTCTAGCGTGTCAGAATTTTTTGTAGCTTCTCACCTATTTTACAACTTCTACATCATTTTCCCTGATATTCCTTCTCTAGCATGATTGCCAGTTTCTTGACCCTCCTCCCTGACAATATGCAAGCATGTGATCAGTTATTATTTAGGGTCAAACTTGTAGTGTTGCCAGTCTGATGAAAACTCACACACTCACTCACCTTCTGCCGCTTAATCCTGTTCAGGGTCGCGGGGGGAAGCTGGAGCCAATCCCAGATGACTTTGCGTGAGAGGCGGGGTACACCCTGGGCGGGTCACCAATCCACCGCAGGGCAACACACAGAGACAGACAACCACTCACACTCACATTCACACCTACGGGCAATATAGAGCAGCCAATTAGCCAAATCCCCTCTGTGCATGTCTTTGGACTGTGGGAGGAAACCAGAATACACAGAGGAAACCCACACAGACACGGGGAGAACATGCAAACTGCGCATAGAACGGCGACCAGGTCGACCCCAGGGATCAAACCCAGGATCTTCTTGCTGTAAGGTGACAGTGCTAAACCCCAACCCCTCCCATGAAAACACAACAAGAATTTATGGCACTGTGATTGCCTATCCTGATGTGGTGACCATCGTGAAAGACAAAAATATTGTGTAGTCTGATCCCAGCATAAGGTTTGCATAAACAATGACCATTTCCTTGGCACACCTTCAGGTCATCTTTGTCTTTAAAAGCACCTAGAGGAAGAGAAATTTAGTTGCGTCTCTATTGATCAGACTTCCCCTCCTAATAAATCTAGATTGTGCAAAATCCATGTGTGAATCCCACATGCTAACAGCGGATCAGGCAAAATTAAAATCTGGATAATAAATCTGGATAAATTTACTAGGTCTTGTCAAGAGTTTTTTTTCCTCTCCTCCCTCATGTTTCCCCCCGACCTCCTGCTTTCCCTCGCTGTTTTTTCACTCTCTGACTTGTTTTGTCTCCCTCGATCAGTCTCTGTCGACATCTTTCAAAGCCTTTGCTGTGATAAGGCAGGAAGTACAGGAAGCACCGCGATCATCTCCCTCGCTTTAGTGCTTAGATGTGAAGTTTCCTCTTACATCTGCCATTGTCTTGCTGTTGCATGAGATGTCGAAAACAACACAGTGCGAGTCTGGAGACAAACAGTAGTGACAAAAAAGAGAACGGCAACAACAAAAAAACTCTGCTGAGTCTCCTCTCTGTATTTGAGTCTCCACTCTCTGCTCTGTGACTGATATCATGATCGTGTCTGAGTGAACGCACCGTGTATCTGTCCGACTGCAGACGACTTCCTGAGAACGTGGAGGGGGGAAAATGTATTGATGGCTTCTGTAAATGTGTCATTTCTCACAGGAACCAAGAGACTTCAGCCTTAGACTAAATGACTGTAGCTCAGAGGAGGAGGCTCGGTGTAGGTGTACAGATTTCATGGCTATTTCATCTTTCTCTTTACTTCGGAAGCCGGTGTCACTCCCTAGATGATTAGTCTTAAGAGCTTGGTGCTTTCCTGTTACTGCTTCACAATGCCAGAGATTTATTTCATGAGATTTTGGTAGATTAAAGGGATTGCACTCAGCACAATGACTGTCCTAAAAAAAATTTTTCAAGAAACAGTGCATTTTTATGAGCGCAGGCAGGATTTGCTGTTAATTTTAGCTTCCAGTGTTCACAAAAATATTTATACTTAAGATATTTACTATTATTGTTCAAGCTGTGTCTTCATTCTCTCTTTCTCTTTTCTATCTGCAGGTGATGAGTGGTACCTGTGCAGACTATCTGTAACCCTTCCTGGTATGTCCGATCTGCAGTGGGCTATGTTTCCCGAGCCTTATCTCACCACAGTGGAGCCCGGCGCAGCTCCAGGCTCAGTGGTTTACAAACTGCTAGCCCGACAGAGGGATGGCTCTTTGGAAGCGGCCCAGTTTCTCTTGGTGGATGGTGAGTGTGTTTTACACTTAGCCCAGAATCCACAACCTTGTTGCATCATTGGGAAGCAGCCAGTTCAGTCAAGTAGCTAATTAAATCTCATTCTTGCTGAATTACCAAGGAAGAGAAGGGATGGGTGAATAAGTGGAGAAAGCAATAGCACAGATCAGGGGTTTTCTGCTGATCGGGGCGCACTCCTGAATGTCACCTTGGCATTTCTAAAGATTACATATTTGCATGCATTTGCATATTCACAAACAATAATTAATATATGAAAATGTGTTTAAAAAATAATGATTCCCACAGTGAGACTATATTACTGAATGGTCAGGGACCATCTGCAATGCCTTCATGGACCACCAGGCGGATGCAGACCACTGCCTGAAGAACCCTGGCCAGATTATTCTTAAGTATAATATTTAAGTACAGCGTGGCGCAGTAGTCAGTGGTAAGAACTGTCACCTCACAGCAAGCAGGTTCCATGTTTGAATCTGCGGACAACTGGGGGGCCTTACTGTGCAGAGTTTGTATGTTGTCCCTGTGCTTATATGAGTTTCCTCCTACAGTCCAAAGGCATGCAGATTAGGTCAACTGGCTACTCTAAATTGCCCATAGATGTGTATATGAGTGTGAATGTTGTGTCTCTGTGTTAGTCCTGCAATAGATTGGCGACATGCCCAGCATGTACCCTGCCTCTCGCCCAATGCCAGCTGGATTTTTATCCAGCCCACCCGCAATGGATAAATGCTACAGAAAATGAATCCTTGAATAGTTAAATACTTAATATTACTATTTAATTAGTCCATATTCATGTGATTGGGTTGCAACTGTTGCTTGTGTGGAGAGATTGTGATAGTTGAGATGCTTCCTACATTGATTTACAACCCGAATTCCAAAAAGGTTGGGATGTTCTTTAAAGTTGAATAAAATAACAACTAAAAGACTTTTAAATCACTTGAGCCAATATTTTATTCAGAACAGAACATAGATAATATAACAAATGTTCAAACTGGGAAATTGTACACCTTTATCTACTAAATGAACACATTTTAAATTTGATGCCTGCTACAGGTCCCAAAAAAGTTGGCACAGGGGCAACAAATGGCTGAAAAAACAAGAAAGATTCATCTGGGAGAACATCTAGCAACTAATTAAGTTAATTGATGTCAGGTGTGTAACATGATTAGCTATAAAAGGGATGTCTTAGAGAGGCAGAGTCTCTCAGAAGTAAAGATGGGCAGAG
>JAQLOM010000032.1:18519020-18533193 GCA_030068315.1 Chrysichthys thysi
ACAGGTGCATGTTAATTAATTGATTATGGTTAATTGAACATGCATGGAAAACATTGTTTAAACCCTTTACAATGAAGTTGTTGAAATACACAGTCCTGAAAAAGGGGCGTTTCTTTTTTTGCTGAGTATATATACAGTATATATATATATAGTGTGTGTGTGTGTGTGTGTATATATACTATATATATATATATGATATTGCCACTTTATGATTATGTTTGAGAGATGCAGTTTTCCTCTTAATTCATGTGTATTCTGTGTGTGGTAGTTAAATGTGTAGGCTTACTTAATGTTGGAATGGAATCTGTAATGGAATTTGACAAATACGTCCATAGTAGCTACATACTTACTCTCCCCCCCACCCTCTCTCTCTCTCTCTCTCTCCCTGTCCCTCAGTGCTGGCCAGAGACTGTGACACAGGACTGAATGCAGAGATATCTTACTTCATCCAGAGTCAGGACTTTGCCGTTTCCTCTCAAGGTGTGGTCAGCCCCATCAGGAAGCTGGATTACGAGAGGCCCAATCACATGTATGAGTGTGTGGTGGTGGCTATAGATAAGGGTACACCCTCCCGCACAGGCACCGCTTCCATCCGCATCCGCATGGCCAACGTCAATGATGAGGCTCCCGTCTTCACCCAGACCGTGTATGTACACTGTGTTCTGCCTGCTTCAAGACTGCATCAAATTCATTAATTGATGTCTCAATCAGAGCAAAACATTTTCATTTATACACCTAATTTGGAGCACATGAAATCTCCTGAGGCCAATCTAAATAATTTATCTATCAAAAGAAGTGGACAATTCATTCAGTAATCAGGTATGCAAGGAAGGAATAAAACCTGATTGGATGTACTGTGGTTAGCAGCATGTTCTAAAGTGTTGTATGCTGTTACTGTTAAATGGCCATCATGACCCCTTCTTATTTGTTAAAGAACAACATCATGTCATAACCTTTAGTAATTGGTAGTTATATTTCTTGTTGTGCAAACTCTTCATTGTCATTCCCTCACCAGCAATTCTCTTTTCCTTCTTGACCTTAACCCTTTATAGGGCACTATTTGAAATACCTGGAAATATTAACTCTAGAGTATTATTGGAAAATATTACAAGATTTTATATGAGAAGAATTTTTTTTTTTTTTTTTTTTTTTCATTTTTAGGTTGCAAATTAAAGTCAATCAAGTTGCCATATATGGCCAGTATAGGTTCCCCCCCCCAAAATATAAGAAAAACACATCTAAACTTAAAAGAACATTCATTTTGGAAGTCCATTTAAGCTGCCAAACTTGGTTCTTTGCCCAACAAAAGGTTAATAAGACTGCAAAGCCTTCTGCCATGAAAACTTTCCAGTGTCAGAAACAGCTATATGTGTACCCTTAGCTGTTAGTTACAGCTGTACATTACATTTACTGTCATTTGGCAGACACCCTTATCCAGAGCGACTTACATTTTTATCTCATTTATACAACTGAGCATTTGAGCTTAAGGGCCTTTCTCAAGGGCCCAGCAGTGGCAGCGCTTGGATTTGAACTGCCGGATTTGAACTTCTGATAAGTAGTCCAACATCTTAACCCCCTGAGCAACCCACTGAGCTACCCCCTTGCCCTACCCCCTGCCCTACCCCTGCCCTCGGTTGTAGAGCTGTTCCTCCGAATATCAGACAGCACTGGACACTGGAGTACTGGAGACTCCTTCCAAAAATGCTAAATAAGCCTTGCAGCTACAACTTCGCTCTAGGCCATATGGTTGTAGAAACTTAATCAACACCTTCTGACCAATCCGATTTGAGAATTCTACAGCACTGTGTTAAATGTTCCCTATCTGAAATTGTTAACGTGCATTCTGCACATGTCTTTGAGTTTAGAGATGCTTTCAGATATGGGGTGGGACCCAGTAGGCAGCAGCAGGCAGGCTGGCATCAAACTTGATGGGGCATGCATTTCCTGAGAGTAGCTACAATGAGAAGCAGTCGTTCAGACAGATTCAGTGGAATGACAGCAACAGAGAGGAGCTGCTGATTCACCAGATCTGCATTTCAGTGTCAGTGGAGGAGGATAAATAACAGAGTTGCCTGATTGGTGTTGTGAGTCAATGTGAAGCTTGTTTCTGTGATCATAATGCAAACCAAAAAGTAAAGTATAACATCGCAAAATGTCGGTGAGGCAGATTTATTTTTGTCATTTTTTTTCTTTTTGTTTGGGGCTTGGTTTGTCCCCTTCATGGACTGAAAGCTTGTCTTGGTGATGGGACTTGTGTACTTTGGTGAACACCAGGTTTACTTCACTGGGACCCTTCGTGCACAGATCTGAGGGGAGATGTGAGACAGTGAACTTAAAGACCCCTGTGAAAGGTACAAAAATGTATACCCTGTCTAAGAATAAGAGTTACTATCACTCACCCCTGGAACCACATCCTGGGGTGGTGTCTGCACCCAAAATGATGGATAGTCTTCAGTGGACTAGACCATAACAACCAAAATGGACTTGGGTTGTTTTATCATTATATCAGCTCCTCACATTATCTTTATAAAAAGGGAAGGTGTAGAAATACCTCAGAGCAGTGACATTTTCATGATTATATAATGGTGTGCACATTGATATTTAAATTTTTAGAAGTATGTCAGGTAAGCAGGCAGGCAGTGAACGTAAAAGCAGGAAAGCTTTATTGAAGCAGGCAGGCAAGTGAAGTCCAAAATGTAAGGCAAAAGGCAAAGACAAACCCGGCACAGGTCAAACACTTGGGAAACAGGAATCTTAGGCTACACAGACATCTGGAATATAAATAGCCACCCTTCATTACATCATTTTTCTAAGTGGACACCATCTGGTGCTTCAAACTTGTTAATATATTCTTATTTTTCATTTCAGATTACAGTATATTAATTGTCTATAGCAACTAGCCATGTCACGAATAAAAGAGCAGAAGAGTTGTCTGATTTTCAAAAAGTGTGTATTGTGGGACAGTCTGAGGGTGGACTTAGCCAGCAAATGATTGCACAAAACCTTGGGATTCCTCTGGTCACAATCTACAGAGTGATTGTACAATTCAAAAGCAAAGGAAAGGAATCAACAGCATACTGCTCAGGGCGACCTGGGCAATCTGACAGTTTTTTTTTTTTTTGAACAAGCGGATTTTTGAAAAAAAATCCCTGTTGTAGGGCACTTGATGTTGCAGAGCAACTCCAAGAGAGTCGGAGTACTTCTGTGACGGACCTCCATCAACTTGGCTACTATGGCAGGGCAGCTAGAAAGAAGTTTCTAGAAATAAATTTTTCAAAAATGGTGTCTGTTTACTTTTAAGATGTCTGTGTATAGCTATGGCAAAGTCAAAGGCCAAAACTGTGGTCAAATACCAAGAAATCAAGACAACAAACAAACAGCTTGGTATTAACTGAGAACCGAATAGCACTTCGCAGTCTACACAAAGAACAAAGGATGTGGCAGTGGATGCAAACTAAACACAAAACAGGTGCAAACGATCAAAAAATTTGGGGGTTTTCATTTTTGGTTAGGTTCAGTAAAGAGAAAGGTTGGGTTTATGTGTAGTTACAATATAAATCCAACATAAAGAAGGTAGAGGGACTTGTGCTGGTCAGCAGCCTAGAGCAGAGATGGCATGGCTGTTTGTCAGGGGTCTGGGACAAGCTTCAGAGGAAACAGATGGTGGGACTGTGATGTTCATAGCCTGATCTTTCAATGTCTCTCTTTCTCGCTGTTGCCGTCTGCAGCTATAAGACCTTCCTGTCAGAGGACGCTGGTCCTGAGACTCTGGTGGCCATTGTGCATGCCAAGGACCCAGACGGGGACGGGGTGACATATGCCATCACTGGGGGGAATGAAGACAGTAACTTTGAGCTGGACAACCAGAAAGGTAGGTAGAGGAGGTCTTGACCTCTTCACAAACACACACACAAACACACGCAGCCTCACAGGAATGAGGATTTGTGGTCACATGGCTGAGACAATATCCTGCAAAAGCATTAACGAACAATCCTAGTGTAATAATAGTGTTTATTGTTATTTTCTCATGTCACATAGTATTCTGTAGCACAGTATTAAATCTCTCAGCTTCAGTGCTTTGGCACAATTTCGCCATTTTTTAAGCTTCTTTGTAAGGTGTTTATGTCCACCCACATTCTCTCACTATAAAACCCAGAATGCCTTATGCACATGTATCTTAAGCTCATTGTGAATCCTCATTTCAACCAAGCAGGTGATATGGAGCTCGTGGGGTACGATTGCTAGTCGGTCGCACCAGAGGTGTTATTCATCACAATAGTGTTTAAGGTGGATGTGCCAGAGATAATGATCAGTGATGAAGGAAGTGTGAAGTGCAGCATTACCTGGTGTGGTAGATGTTAATAATCAAACACTAATGGCGTTGTATATTTTTCCAAGTTTTTCTAGAGAAGGATTTTCTAGAAAAAGTGGTTAGTGGCTTTCACAAGGGGACAAATATTTATACGTTTTTGGCAGGTATTCAGCTTCCTTCTGCATTAGCTGTTAATACAGCTAGCTAAAGAAGTCAAACAACCTGCCCACAACGTCTGTGTAAAATTACGAGCCCACGCAGGGGGGTTCCCATTATTCAAAGTGTAATATCTTGTGCTAGAGACTCTCATGTCAAAGCTGTATAAGATGAATGGACATGTTTACAACAGATGTATTGAGGATAACATTTTTCTTGTACCTGTAATAAATGCGACCTTTTTCCACCTCCTCCTTTTGATTTTCTTTCACCCATATCTTGCTGGCTTTTATGGGGAAAATAAATGTTCTTTGTGCCGCTTTCTGTCACGACCCCACACATTCAATTTACTAGCAATAGCTCCCTGTTGTGCAGATAAGAACTGTTTGTTTGTGTGGCTTTATTGTGTTCACCTTTATTCATCTCTCTATAATAACTTATTGGTAACTAGCAGGTGTCTGCATTAGGTTGTAATGGATGCTCAGGAGAATGTCTTTTCTCTCAGGGTGCACCTAACTTCTCTAGCTTTTTATTTTACATTTTTTATAGTGTAATAACATGCTCTGTGCTTTGCACGTGTCAGGCATCATCAGGTTGCGCCGCAGTCCTCCTCCTAAACTGCGTGGGCTTCAGTACGTCCTCAACGTCACGGCGACTGACGACAATGCAGCCGGTGGCCCGCTGCCCCTCAGTAGCTCAGCACAAGTCATCGTTGGCATTAATGACATTAACAACAATAAACCTGTCTTTGAGGAGGTGAGACACAAGACACATCGATATTTGACTCACTTGGCGAAGAATCTTACACGCATTTCACAGTAAAAAGGCTGAAAGTAGTTTGAAGTTGAAAGGAAACTTGAAGGACATCATCAGTAAAGAAGAGAAGATCGTTTCTATGCATAAATATTCCATGATGTCAGGCTCGCCTTTCTTCTTAATTGTTCTAGAATTCAGAAACGCTTCATAAATGTGGCATCAAATATTTACAAGGAAAATAAAGTGACATACAATTGAAGCTCAGTTGAATATCTGTAAGCATATTACTTTTTTTCTTTTTCTTTTTTTTTACTGTTGACCCATATTCACTACTTCAGAGCAAAGATTAGGAAAGGATCAGAGAAACGGATGAGAAGGTGTACAAGTCAAAGAGTAACAGAATGATTAAATGAGCTCCTACAATCTAGTGTGTCCATGAGTAAGAGCTAAAAAGAGGAGTCAGAATGGTAAATAAGAAGAGTACAAGTGACTGAAAGATCTCCTTTTTTGGAGAATTTGTTCACTGGAGAGATGAGGAGCGAGAAAGACAGCTGGCAGCAGGAGATCTGAGGGTTTGTGGTGCTCGGCTGAACGGACAGAGTCTCTGTAGTGTGTCGGGAGAGTAAGCTCGGCAGAGAACTGACCAAGCTTCTGCTCTGTTGCTGCTCTCCATGAATATTTCAGGGCAGAAATTAGCCCCCGGCACTGTGGATGCATATGAAAGAGGAGGACTAAGTGTGCCCAAGAGGCAACAATTGGCCCTTCTCCAGTCACGCTGCCTGTCTCTGCTCATCTGACCAGGATTTGCCCGCTGCTGCTCATGCAGGTGGAGCAATCGAAGCAGGCCACAGCATGGAAAATTTGCCTGCTTGGTGAAAAAATGCCCCCACTGTTCCTATTTCTTCTCTGCACACAAACCCCCCTACTGTTTTGCAGTCAGGAGCTACCTCTGCGTCTAATTGCACAATAGATTACAGCTCCAGACTATCAGTTAAAATGTTTTCCCTAGCTAAACTCCATAATCCCTACTAAGCTCTTTGTGCCTTCTCTAAAGTCTGTGCGTTGTGTGCTCGTCTCTCTACGTGTGTGTTAAAAGACAGTGTAAACTGCTGAACGAGGCTGGGGCGAGTTCAGTGTTTTAGCCCTGCTATCGATCCAGTTAGTCGATTAATTGCCCCACATTTACATGCTCTCCCTAGTGGGTGTTGTGTGCTGGAATGGGTCATGAAAGCTCAATGTGTGGAGGAGGAGGAGAAGTAACGGGAGGCAAAGATGAAAGGAAAAGGAGGGCAGGAAGCGAGAAAGTATATGTCCTTATTAATTAGCATTTCTGTGTGGCCAGCGGAAACACTTCCATGTTCTCTCTCTCTCAGTGCCATAATTACAGCTTCAACACTCTGGTGCTGGAGAACCAGCCACCAGGAACGCTGGTCCTGCGCGTCCGAGCTCACGACGCTGACACTGGGGTCAACGGAGAGGTCAAGTACGGAATCATGCAGCGAGATGGAGCCTCACCGGGGTTCACCATTGACCCAGATACAGGTAGGTGTGGCATCTGGAAGCATAACGCTGCATCCAAAAAGACACAATTCTCGCTAGGTCACATCCTTGGCAAGTCAGAGATGTGTGCTAAATGAAAAAAACTGTTCATACCTTATCATGTATTTTTTTAGCTATAAACACTCCACATAAAAAAAACGAGAAAAACCTACTAGAACTAGTGTAATATGTTCAAAGCCACTTTGTGAAAACTGCCAAACTGCTGCGAGAAATACTTTAGCGATGAGTGTATTTTAAGTGGTTTAAGTTTTACCGTAGGCTTAAGGGCCGCTTTTTATGTGCTGTGTGAGAGCAGAAAATGCCAGATACCTGTTAAAATAACAGCAGGAATAATCATTGTAAGTTCTGTAAAGTTTCTAAAATAAGAATCTTACCAAAAACAATAGGGCTGCAGCAGCTTGGACCCCTAAAACCTTTTTGAATTTCTGATGGAGAAGAACTATCCTGTGACCGACTCTGTGTGTCATGATGGTTTACACTGCATGAATTTGAACTTTGTGTCTCCTAGATTCCAAAATGAGTTGTAATAAACCTCTCAAAGATAAACCCACTTAATTGTATGACTGCTCTTTTAGATCATCTTAATTGGTACATTAATTATTAAGTCATTTGAGGCACAGCAGCCTGCGTTTTCCATTCGAATACCAAATCTAAAACGCAGAGTGTGGTTCGAATGCATTTTCAGACTGGCTGAGCAGTGTGTGTGTGTCTGTGCGGTGTGTTGTGGTGTGTAGGAGTGATCAGCACAGCAGCGAGTTTCGACCGAGAGAGGCAGAGAGAATACACACTGTCCGTCACAGCCACAGATCAGGCCGAGGAGCCGCTCATTGGCATCTGTCAGATCACTGTACTCATCGGGGACCAAAATGACAACGACCCCAAGTTCGAAAACAGCCGCTATCAGTGTAAGAGACAGCAATCACTCTGGTTGTGCTATCCGATTACCAACACACGCTGTTCAAGTTGCCGTTTTCTGAAGACTTTGTCCCGTATGCAATTCCTGCCTTGTTTGAAAATCCCTGTGATGTTGGTTTAATCACAAAACTTGCCTGTGGATTTACTGTAGAGCTGTAGCCTGTCTTTGAGGGCTGTTTTTTTTTTTTCGAAACGCTAAGCAAGAGTCATATTTACAGACTGTATATTTTTTATACAGAAAAAAAACATATACTCCTGACTGTCTTTCATTAGATGCAGCACAGCGTATAGAGAGGTGGTGATTAACTCTCCACTCAGGCGTCGACCTTTACTTAAACATTCGTCCCTTTTACTGCACATCACAGAGACCTGATAACATGTTCAAAACACTCGCTCCAGTCTACACAGAGTGCATTAAACCCGAATATTAAGTCTGTAAAGTAGTTTGAAAAAAAAGGACGGTTTGAGTAGCCACAACTCAACAACCCTACATCATCTTAATTCAATATTCGAATCCTTTAAAGTAACTGGGAACGAGGAGTAGAGGGTTTTTTCCCCCCACTCTTCTAACAGACTGGTGTTTGTTTACGATGCGCTCAAATATGTGTCCGATAAGTTTGATGTCAGAATTCCTTTTCATCATGTTAAAAGCAGTGTGGGCTTATGGGAACTGGCTCATGAAGTATTTAGGACGGAGGCTGAAACGTTTCTAGGGAACGCATTCATTTGCGCTGCAGTAAGGGTGTGACAGGAGCAGGCGTTCAGACAGATGGTGTTGTTGTTTACTGACACCTGTGCTCACATTAACCCTTCCTGTGCCAGACTTCTTGAGAGAGGACACCCCCGTGGGCACCAGCTTTCTGCGGGCAGCCGCCCATGATGACGACCAGGGCACCAACGCGGCCATCACATACTCTTTAACTCATCAGACCCCTGCCTACTTCCGCATCAACCCCAGCACAGGATGGGTGTACGTCAATCACCCAATTTCCCAGGTGAGTTGTGCAAGTTACATACCACAATCTGCATTCCGAATAATAGAATTTCTTCGCTGTGATTTGGTTCCATATCTTGATGTATTTCTTTCTGAGCCCGCAAAAAAAAAAAAAAAAACCCTGAGGGTCAAAGTGGCGTTGGATTGTCGAGTTACTCAACTGACTTTCCCAACAGCCAGTAGTGTTCAAGATAACGGCACACCTCCAGATCTAAATTGGCTAAACACAGAGAGATTAATCAGCCTTTTTCGTCTCACTGATGAAGAAGCCCAGACGGCGTATGAAGAAGGACTCGCATTCTTTCTTAGCTTGAGGAAGCAACACATTCTCAGTTTGATATCCGCCACAGAGGTTGTAGCTCATTTCACTCTTTGTTTGTTCTGTCAGCATTTGCATACTAAACATGACACGTTCCAAGAAAAATACCTCAGCCACGTCTGTATATATAGATATACAAACGTGCCGGCAGAAGAAACAATTGCATTCTCTCATGCATAAATACATTCACAGGGAGCTGTTTCTGACTTTTCACCAATTTCCTCTTGACACGGTGCATGATGCTGTTTATTTATGAGCAATGCTTTCCTCCTATCCTTCATTTGCTCAGTGTTTCTGTCTCTGCTCTGTGTTCTTTTCATACGTTCTTTTGTTTCACTTCTTTGTTTCTGCCCTATGTGTGTGTGTGCGTGTGTGTGTGTGCGTGCGTGCGTGCGTGCGTGCGTGCAGTGTGTTCTTGTTGTTTTGCTTGTGCAGAAATGTCATATCCCTGTGTTTCTCAGCCTAGCAGTGGCTAGCTCTGTCATTTCTGTGCAGGTTATATAAAACCTCAGGCTTCGCTGTCTGACATTAAGAAGGATCTGTGGACACACACACACACGCACACACACACATGCACACACATTGAGAGAGCGAGACAGGCTGTACTCAGATGATGTTGACAGCACGATTTGGCCAGGCAAGCTGCAGCAGCAGCCATGATGAATTAGTTGCATTGTGGAGTGTCAGAGCGGGAGTGTGGATCATGGATTTTCTCCCCATTCGGCAGAGCTTTTAAAGAGACCCAAATCCCCGCTCTCACACACCCACACACATACCAATCACTGCCGACAATAAGACAGAGGTTGGGTGGGAGGGGAGTACCTCAGGTGAAGCATTACATGCAGTGAATTATTAATGCCGAGTTCACATCCAACACCTTTTTGCTTTTAACTTGTCGAGATTTGAGCGGGGCTTGAGGAGTTGTTGGGAAGGTGACGAGAGGTTGAAGGCGTTAAACCCCCTTCTGTCTAATTTTGCCTACCGGTGCGTCCTACCTTCTTCTCGGCTTCTAAAGTGACGATGTCAGGGCAGGTCATTATGGATGTGTAGGTCTGGGCCATTTTTTCCATTAACTCAGCCGAACTCCCCACATCACATTTGTCAGAATGGATCACTGCTGGAGACCTAAGAGATGTCACCTACATTTAGTTTACCTGCCTTCAAACAAACAACTTCTATTACTCGGTCTCTCTTACTCTCTTGTTCTCTCTCTCGCGCTGTCTGTGTCTCTCACTGTTCCCCCTGTCTCTCTCTCTCTGTCTCACATTTTCATGCTACATGACCTGAAAAGAGCCAGTCTTTCAAAGTGTGTTAAGCGAAGTTTTCCTGCTGACTCGACTTCAGAAGCAGTTCTCTATTATTAATCGAGCGGTAATTTGAATGAAATGATGTGGAATATGTAGTACAAGTGTACTCCCCCTTTGTTCCACAAGGCCTCACTCTTGAAAGTCAAATCAAGAGGTAAAATATAGATGGAGACGAGGCCTGTGCGCTACAAGCTGTACTTTTGAAGTTCTCTTGCCGTCGTCTGACGAATAATGCTGGCATTTCTTTCATTCTTCCTCGTTCTGTCATTGTTAAAATCATTTAACAAAAACCCTAAAATCTAGCACTGGTTAAAAAAAAAAAAGTCATCTAGCTCTGATGGAAATAGCATGCTCTCTGTGTTCTCCAGCTTTCATTAAAAACCAATTCTCCATCTTTAAAGAAACTGGGGCTTGCTTTAGATAAAGTCTAATCACGGTTCGGGTCCTAATCCCCTTTCAGACCTCACGGATCAGTCAACAGATCGTTGCTACAGATGGAGGAAACCGCAGCAGCTCGGTGGACTTCACCGTCATCATCACCAACATGCACAACCAGCCGCCGCAGTGGGAACAGGAAGAGTACTGGGTCACAATCCCTGAGAACACTGTTCGAGACACCAAGATAGTGGTGAGTTCCTCAGAGCCGTTGTCCAACATTTCAGTGTCGACTGTTGTATTCTGCTGCCAAAACCTTCTTTGGGTTAAAAAAAAACAACTTACAGGAAGTACATGTGCTACATAAACTGTTCGGGGGAAGTGTAAGCCTTTGGGTTATCAGTGTGGGATTATCCATAGCTGCAAGATGTGAGTCATAATGCAATAAGATGAAGAAGCAGGAGGAACAGAGCAGGATTAGAGCATCAGGATCAATGTGGCAGGTCCAGAGGGCAAGAGGAGCCCTGGAATTGGCTTACATCACATGTTAAAAAGTTAGTGGATGAGAAAACAGTATTATTGGATCCACCCGATTTTGGAGCAGAGAGAAAAAAAATGACAGACTCGTTCAAGCCCACTGCAGATGTACTGTATTGTCAGTATACCGGTGGGAAGCTAAGCCCATAATTTTAACTCAAGATCATGTGATTATGTCTTGTTTTTAAGGATCAACATTTTTCTTTTCTCTTAAAAAAAAGAAAAGAAAAAAGAAATTAGTCTTGCTTTTTTTTTAAACACACTGCAGAAGTATTCACTCTCGGTATGCACATCACGGTACAATTTGTCGTTGTACAAAGCTGTCGTTCATGCAGCCTGTGCGCACTGGCCTTTAGGGTGAAATACCACAGGTGGACTAGAGGGTTTGTTTGTAGCTAATCCTTGTCACATCTTATCTTATATCATGGTTGCAGTTTCAGCCGGTTTTATCAGCAGTCAGCTTTTACAATCACCTCCACAGTCACAGGCAACGCTCATCTGTCTACCTAACTGGGAGGGCGTGCTTGTCAGACTTTTTCAAGTATAAAATTCCAGTCATCTGAGACCATTCCTGCCTCCAACAGCCAAGTCAGATCATCAGTACCGTTGGCCTGAAGGAGGATCCCCACCCCATCAGCAGCTTTTTCTAGTTCCAGCCACTCATTCTTCAACGTTTACGAGCAGAAATGCTCAGCTCTTTAAGTAGCCAACGGATAAAAAAAGTTGCTCAGGCCGAATGTTAGAGCTGAAGTAGCACTGCGTGGATGATGCAATCGGACATGATGTTCAAATGACCTACCAATTATGGCTTACAATTCAAATGCTTTGCGACTCCTTTTTTTTTTTTGTTATCACCAAAGCTGTATCTGTTATCAATTTAAACTTTCTAACTATACATAAAAAACAAACAGTTTAGGAACTTAGAGAGCGGATTACAGAGTTGACATATTAAGACATCGAATATTCTGTTAATGCTCAGGACTATGCTAAGGAAGAACATTTAATTAATATATTCATTTCCCCGACAGCACTCTCATCTCCTGGAGCTCTAGAGAGTGTTCTTACCGTGGATAATGATTCCTGGTCTAATCCGTGCATCGCACTTTCCATATTTTAATGCTGATATTAACTCCCTCTCTCATTCCTTTCTCTGTCTGTCTCACTCTTTCTCACAATCTTTCCCTGCACCAGCATCCTCCACCACCGAGTACCCAGGTAGATTGTTGTTTAAATTTAGCAGCACTAATCTGATGTGTTAATTACACTGTGCCGAGGCACGGTTGCGGACGCTTAATCTCCATATCAATGAGGTTCTTACTCATGCTGTACACTTCTTTGTGTTCCCTGGGTTTTAGTTCTGGTCAGATTTACAGACATATGTAATTACACGCGTGAAAATATCTCTCTAATTATATTCCCATATGGAAACACCCACCTATACACACAGAATACATTAGCTACTTTTTCATGATGGAAATATATTCCATATTACAGTTCGAGTATGGCGTCTCTGATCAGCTTATTTGTCCCTGAACTGCTGCGAAATTACTAATTACTGTTAATGCCGAGCCTCCAGCTTGTGATGAAGGCTCGTCACAGTATCCTACACACCAACCAACACAAAGGAGGAAGCTGTTGAAACGCATTTGTTTTTTCGACCCTGACAGACCTTTAAACTTGCCTCTGTTCCACTTTGATCAGGCTAGAGCCAATCCCAGCTGACTTCGCGTGAGAGGCGGGGGGGCACCCTGGGTTGGTCTCCAATCCACCGCAGGATTTGTGTACCTGTAGTCCCTATTCCAGGAGTGAAACGCAATGCTGTTTTGTTTGGTTGGTTCTGGTTTGCATTATACATAAGCTGTAAATTATGGACTCTTTGTAACTGAAATCCATTTTAGGGATGTTGTAATTTTGCTGTGACATCCCCACTCACCAGAGCTGCCCAGTACTGAGCGTGTCTGGCTGAATTTAAATTGCACGGCTTTAGTTGTGGGTGGCACGGTGGCTTTGTGGTTAGCACTGTCGCAATACAGAGAGAAGTTCCCGAGTTCGATCCCCGGGTCGACCTGGGCACCTCTCTGTGTGGAGTTTGTATGTTCTTCCTGTATCTGCACGGTACTCCGAATTCCTCCCACAGTCCAAAGACATGGACATTAGGTGGATTGGCTACTCAAAACTGCCCATAGGTGTGAATGTTTGTGAGAATGGGTGTATGTGTCGGCCCTGCGGTGGACCCCACTCCTCACCTGAAGTCAGTTGAGATTGCCCCCCCACACACACACACAAACCCACACCCCATGACCCTGAATGATCAGCACGGTGGTTTAGTGGGTAGCACTGTCACCGTAGAGCAAGGGCGACCTAGCTTCGATCCCCAGGTCACCCTGTACGCCTTTCTGCATGGAGTTTGGATGTTCTCCCCGTGCTTGTGTGGGTTTCCTCCCACAGTCCAAAGACATGCACATTAGGTGGATTGACTACTCTAAATTGCCCATAGCAAATGGGCAGGTGAGATTGGCTTCAGATTCCCCCCGCGACAGGATAAAAGTGGCACGGACGATGAATATATGTCTTTAGTCGCTTGTGTTGTGAAGTTTGTATTACGGCTTCAGTACGGCTACGGTTATTGTCTTTTCTGAGTCTTTTTGGTGTACCACAGAATGAAGTGCCATTAACTACAACAAAGATGTCTTTTTCGTGTCTTTTAAGCATCTTTGGGCATATAAACTATTTCTGAAACATCCCTGAATAGGTCTAAGGGTAATTCTGTGTAGGCAGATCTACATATGCTAAAGCATGTCACACTTTTTATACATATGTTATTTCCAGTAATACAATTCATTATATTCAATTCAATTCAATTCAATTTGTATAGCGCTTTTAACAACAGAACATTGTCGCAAAGCAGCTTTACAATACATAATGTCCAATTAAAGGCTAAT
>JAQLOM010000032.1:18537307-18551258 GCA_030068315.1 Chrysichthys thysi
ACACACACACACACACACACACACACACACACACACACACACACACACACACACACACACACACACACACAGGGATTTATTTCCAGCCACATATACAGACAGGTAGATAGATACGCTGGGTTGTCAGGTAATTAAGTCCTTGCTACCTGCACATGTGGATGGAGTCAAAACAGTAAACCACCGTTTTCTCTCCTACTCACAGACCATAAAAGCAACCTCTCCTCTTGGTGACCCACGTGTGACCTATAACCTGGAGGAGGGGCAGGTTCCCGAGACTAACATGCCTGTGCGTTTCTACATCAAGCCTAACCGAAGGGACAGTTCGGCCTCCATTCTAGTAGCTGAGCCCCTGGACTACGAGACCACTCGCTTCTTCACCCTACGTGTCCGTGTGCAGAATGTTGCCGCGGTCCCACTCGCCTCTTTCACCACTGTCTATGTCAACATTACAGGTAAGGAGTGACTTAGAGAGGTACTGTCAGCTACAACACACTGTTAGCCCTCACTCTAATAAAGACCTAAAGTTGCATTTTAAAGCCATGGGACATGTTTTGGATTTTGGTGGGGACCAGATGTTGCCCCTAGGCTAGGAATATCTGCCAGTTTTGACCTTGTGGGGATTTGAATGGTCCAATGAGAAAAAGGTCACTAAGGTCAAGCTTAGGATTAGGTTTAGGTGTATCCATAGCTATAATTAGCGGTTTTAATAATTATGACAATGGTAGGATAGCGTGTGTGTGTGTGTGTGTGTGTGTGTGTGTGTGTGTGTGTGTGTGTGTGTGTGTGTGTGTGTGTGTGTGTGTTTAAAGAAGGGGCAGCAAAGAAGCAGTAAGCATCTACAGCAGGGAAGAACAACACTTGAGACCACATCAGCATTAATTAGGGGGGAAATGGAGATTGAAATGGAATGAAAGGAAGACAAAAGCCCTCAGAAAGCTCATTTGAGAGACATTGTAATCAGCGCTCTGCAGGGAAGAGCCAAGCTCCTCTTACAGCCACTCACCCACACACCACCCCTGCTTGCTATGAACTTAGCAGCCTTCTTCGCAGCTGCCACTCTCATGTGGAAAGCACATGCTGCACCACTCAGTAGAAATAGGGGATTTTATTCATGTCACACATCATTATGAAATCTGTAGAGTCCAGTATATTTTGTGTGTGTGCTTTCTACAACCATTACAGATTGTGCCTCTCTCTCTCTCTCTCTCTCTCTCTCTCTCTCTCTCTCTCTCTCTCTCTCTCTCTCTCTCTCTCTCTCTCTCTCTCCTGTGCATCACTCAGATGTGAATGACAATGTTCCATTTTTCATGTCGAGCACGTATGAAGCCACAGTACCTGAAGGAGCTGAGATTGGCACTTCAGTTGCCCAGGTTTCAGCCTCTGACCTGGACTCTGATCTTCACGGCATGGTAAGCTCCCGCTGAGCAAATTCCAGCTCCGCATGCATCACTGTGCTGCTGAGACTCCTATGGGGGCATTATTTTCATTTGTTACATTATGACAGATGCATTTATAGCTTAACCCCTTATAGGACACTAAAGTAAATAATTGGAAATTCAAAAATTCAACCCGAGAGTGTTATTGGAGAATAATAAAAGACTTTATATTACAAGAAATATTTTCATTTTTACGTTGAAGCCATGTATAACCTGTGTAGGGTTTGTGTGTGTGTGTGAGTGTGTGTGTGTGTATATATATATATATATATATCAACTTAAAGGAAGGTTTAATCAAATTTTAAACATTTTAAATAAATCTTTAGTATGGGAGAACTCATTTTGCCAGAATATACAGGGTGGGCCATGAAAAAAGTAGCCCACCTCCAATACCGGCGCCATGCTCTTTGGAGGAGGCCGTAGCCCCTTTCTCAGTTCCATCTGTTGCCCCATGTGTAGGTGCATATGCATGAACAAGGACCACTTTCAGCATCTGTTTAAATGAATTGTGACTGTGACTTTTGTTTAAATGAATAAAAAACAATTTATTTGCTTGTTCATCTTATCATCTTAACACCGGAGGCGGGCTACCTTTTTTGTGGCCCACCCTGTAGTTCTTTGACCACTAAAACGTGGATTGAATTCTGAACGGAGTCAGGAATATGGATTCATGGTCTCAGTCTTGGCTACCACATTTGGAAAGGAACACTGCCTATTTCCTGCGTGCTGAAAACACAATGACCTCATCCCACCAAGAGTTTAAGCTTTAACTTCCTGCCAAGGCTTTTTGGGCAAGGACTGAATAGATCACAATCAAGAGTGTGACCTATTTGGAATATGAATGCAACTGATGTTCAGAATTAATTATAGTTATTGTATATTATGTTTATAATTAATTATACTTACTTGTTAGAATTCTAAAATTAAAACATGTGTTTTTCAAACTTCTTTAAATGAAGAATGCAGTTTTTGCTGCAAATTCTTTTCACTTTTCTGTCCATAGGCTATCACTGTATAGGTCTGAGGTCAATGCATACCATGAAATGTACTTTTTCTACAGCTGTCATTTAGTTGTTTCATACTAAGCAGTAGTGCTAGGTAGAAATTTAAATATTTATTTGCGACGTAGGAGTCCATTGTAGCAGAGTTTAGCTGGCTACCAAATTAATGTCTGCCAGACTGGCTTGCATTGAAGATGATTTCAAGCTTGGTTAACAGGGCAGTGTCAGCTTGTCCATATGGGCAGGTGGGGCAGAGTCCAACCATTTACACTGACTGGCCACTTAGGAACAGCTGTACACCTGCTCATTCAATTATCCAGTCAGCCATGTGGCAGTAGCGCAGTGCATAAAATCATACAGAGACAGGTCAAGAGCTTCAGTTAATATTTATGTACATCAAACTGAGGAATATTTGATCTCAGTGACTTTGACCATGCTATGGTTTTTGGTGCCAGTATATTTAAAAATGCTGACCTGGTGTTTTCACTCACAGCTGTCTCTAAAGTGTATACAGAATGGTGCGAAAAACAAAAGACATCGAGTAAGTCAGAGTTCTGCAGGCAGAAATGCTTTGTTGATGAGAAAGGTTGGAGGTCAATGGCCAGACGTGGCGTTTCAGACCAGACTACAACTCATTTCAAAAATTGCCGCACGTAGTTAGTTTGCTCAAGTTCAAGTCTTGTCAACTTTCAGTTGCCATTTATGGGGACCTATTACACTAATCAAATTCACTAGATAGAGGTGTAAGTCAGGTGTGATAACTTCCCAACTTAAATTTGTTTGTGGCTATGTCATTATTAAAGTTTTCCTGCTCCACCGAATTATACTCTGCTTCTGTAGCAGGGACAAATAAATAAATGAATAAATGAAGGGGAAAATCTAACATTGACAACATGTGGCATTGCCCATGTGATTGGCATAGGGTTGGTACGAAAATCATTTTAAATCTAAGTGCCCTGAAAGCTTATGATAATTGCATTAGAAAACTTTATGATGATGGTGTTGTATCATGGTGTTATATTGCACAACTCTACTCTAAATGGCACTTGTATTTCTAGTTATACTTATTTACATGACACGAGACAATTTTATTTTTTCCATCAAGGTCAATTATGTCATTCTGAAGGACCAGAGTGGAGACTCTCAGTTCTTTAGCATTAACCCATACACAGGCATCATCCGCACACAAGCCACCTTTGATCGTGAACAGAAGAGTTCTTACCTGATTGAGGTTCAGTCCCAGGACAGCTCGGAGTCGGCCCGGCCCGGACAGCAGGGTCAACCCAACTCAGGTGTGTTTGTTCAGTCATTATTCATAATTCATCCACATGCGTATATATACAGTGATAAGTGATAACAACAACAGAGCAGGTCTGCGTAACCAGCTTTACACCTTACTACAGTGTTAGGAAGGAGTAAAGTCACTATCAAGAACTGTGTCAATTATAGTGATCATAATAAAGTTAAGCAACATAAAAGCCCACTATTCATAGCTCTTATTCCACAATTCTTATTAATACTCACTGACGTTAATGGATGTGGTACGTTCTCCTTCTCCACAGACACGGCCTATGTCAGGATTTTTGTCACAGATGTAAATGACAACGCCCCAGCCTTCTCCCAGCCTGTATACGAGATCAGTGTGGAGGAGGACAAGGAAGTGGGCTACGTAGTCATTACCGTCACCGCTAATGACGAAGATGAGGGTAAGAATTTTGATTGCTGTCAGGATGGCAACACCAGAAAAGCTCATCCCTGTTCCATAACTTTACTTGGTAGAACAATTTGCACCTGCAGTATATACTACTGTAGAGGTGAGATAGCTCCAGGCCCTCCCTACAGAACACAGCTTATTTACAGATACTGTCACCTGTCTGATTTTTAATGTGGATTTCTCATACTGCATGAATCTGTAATGTTATTTTTGACAGCTGCAGGCTGGAAAAATAATCATCGTGTGAGGTAAACCTAGGTGGAAAATGCATTTTTTTCCCTACTGAGCTTGTTAGGAAATCTCTATGGTGATTGTGGGAGTGACACATTCAGGCCCCTGAGGTAGCTATTTGATGTTGGCGCCTTTCTTTTGTTTGTCTCAAGCTGTTTTACAAAAGAAAGAAAGAAAGAAAATAGGCTGCTGTAATGACAGGTAAACCCTTTGTGGGAAGGATGCTGAGAACCAGAGAAAACACATTTTATGATTCTTTGCCAAGATTCACCTTTACCAGGCACTCAGGCACATTTTCAAAACATAATATCCTGTATAAAGTAGACAGGTTCCACATTTGCCACGACACAGAATAGTGCTTTGGTAAGTCTGAAGTTGCGCCCAAGGAGTACTCGAGCTCTACTTCTTCTTGGGGCTTCCTGTGCTTGTGATTCATCTTCTGCTCCTGTGGATGCTTCCATATGGATCCCCTAAAGATTTGTCCTTCCCAAAAACAGTTTATGGCCCACCATTGCTTTAGTGCTTAATAATCTCACCTGGATACTATGGATTTGGATCCTCTGCTGTAATCATAAAGACTATCTTATGGTTATTCTAGGATTTTTATTCACAGTAAAATCTTTTTGAATATCCTTTCAGCACACTTAGTATGGTTCGATTTTTTTAAAATATAGTACTGAAATATGCGACTCTAGAAGGGTAATGAGTTACAGTCTCACTATCTGTTGTCACCCACAGGAGAGACTCCTCTCATATCTTCTCATGAAGCTTTTTCCTTGTTACTGTTACCTCTGTCTTGCTTGTTACAGATATAAAGCTACATCCATATATGTGTAAAGTTGTTTTGTGACAATATCCATGGCGATTTGAATTGAATCTTTCGTCGTCCTCTGCCGCTTAATCCCGGTCAGGTTCGTGGGGGGAAGCTGAGGCCAATCCCAGCTGACAGTGGGTGAGAGGCGGGATACGCCCTGGGCAGGTCACCAATCCACCACAGGGCAACACACAGAGACAGACAATTAGAGTCGCCAATTAGCCTAATCTCTACTGTGCATGTCTTTGGACTGTGGGAGGAAACCGGAGTACCCGGAGGAAATCCACACGAACATGGGGAGAACATGCTCACAGAAAGGCACCCGTGCCGAACCCGGGGCTTGAACCCAGGACCTTCTCGCTGTGAGGAGACAGTGCTAACCACTCAGCCACCGTGCAACACTGAAGAATTTAGAGGCATGCATTAAGTGACCTAACTCCGCTCAACTGTCAAAAATTGTGTTTTCAAGGGGTAATCTGTTGCTGATAAGAGCATGTGGATTTAACTAGAAAAGCCTGGGATGATAATAAATTCAGCAATGTTCCTGCGCTCTTGGCACAGGTGTCCAGGCAGGCAGATTATCTGTCTTAACCAGTGATAATCCATGAAACATAAGAAAATCCTATTAAGCTGTTGGCTTGCCGATCAGGCATGTCTTCTGGAAGATTTCCTATCAGTCACTCTTGGCCTCGCTGTGGAACTTTGCTCCGATCACATCTTTCTGAATGTTCCTCCTGCTCGTTCTGGCGTTGTGTATATTTTTATTTCTAGAGGGAATGTCCCCTGTCGTATGTCCCCTACAGGCTCCTAGAAGGAAAATATGCCTGCATAAAGTTGACTGACTCATTTGACCATTTTTTTTGCTAGATCATGATGCCTTCATGGGAAGCAATACTTGACTCTTGAAATAAATCCTGGCTGTATAAATTTTATGTTTTCTTTATGTGTTCTGAGAGTTGAGCAATACTGTCACTGGCCCAATATGCTGAAATGTCTCTGTACAATTCGGCGTTCGGTCCATCAATGGCTGTGGCAATTTTTGCTTAGCAGACGTTCATATAATCCGTAAGCCTCTGAGATATAGCGCTGACACACACAGCCTTGTCCCTGTCCATCTGAGCGAGACAGGTTTAGGCAGGTCATTGTTCTGCCCAACATAGTATGTCAGTCTGCCTGTTTCTCTGCCCCATGTCTCCTCACTTCTGTCCCATCATTCCTTGACGGTTCATTAACAGATTAATGTGCTTGACGGTTCCCATCCTCATTTGCACAGAAGGTGACCAATGCTCATCTGTCATCGTAAACAAACACGCAGGGCTGTGAGGGCTCTCACCATCTTGACAGAGCTTCACCTGTTAAATACGGTACACATGTTTGACAAATATGGTGTGGCATGTAGCCACCATCAGCAACAGAAGAGGAGGGGGAGAGCCCAGGGGGAGAGTGCTAGTAACCAGTGAATGTGGCTAAAAGCTCATTATGGATGAGACAGTGGCCATTGTGTTGAGGTGAAGGTGTCAGGCTTGCCATGCCTGGATGGACAGCGCAGATCCTCCAGACAGATAATATGCCAGTGTTGTCATGTCCAGGAATGCAAATCAGAGCCTAGTGCCTCTCTTTAAAAGGCACCCAATTCATTTTACACTGACTAGGAGGAAAAGGTGGCTATTAGAACGATTAATGCCGTAAATACCGTATTAGACTTTTCTTTATTTTAGAATAATTCTTAAAGCTGATAACTAGTGTTGAGATGAGAATTGTGGATGGACAGCAAAGCAGACTGAAAGCACCAGGTAAACTTAATATTATCCCACCTTCACATTCTTAGATCGTGTGCAGTGCAGGGTGGTGTGTGTAGGTTTTGCAACCTATAGTGCTTCAGGGAGATACACCGTATTAGGCAGCTGGTCATTAAAGAAATTGCTTTGGTGCGGAAGCACCCGAGATGCCTTCATGCCTTCAGTAAGTGCCAGGACACATTATGCTCTACAATCCTGATGTCTGGGACCAGGACGGGTGCGACACATCTTAATGAAATTCTCACACATTCTCTCACATCACACACAGATGGTGTTTGTCTCATAAAATCTGATCCAGGCTGGTAAACAGAGCCAGAATAAAAGTTGTTTTCCTCTTTCTGTATGAGGGGTAGGCAGGACAGGGAGGGTGGCTACCCTGAGACAGTTTCAGTTCCTTCAACATCTTTATCTACCCTTTCTTCTATGTATACTTTACACATCCTTTCACGCAAGTCTAATGAAAACAAGACCTGTCTTCTATACTAAATTGCATTACCATTTTGAGGGCCAAATAGCATGGCAAGATCAATATGGACAAATAGGTGATTTGCTGTAGTTTGCTGTGAGATAAATGGATAGCATAACCTGTGATTATGTGACACCAACTGTGGGGGATTTAATGATGAGATGGAGAAGAAAAGAAAAAGGGATGAAAGGCTTGCAGACTTCTGATGTACCTCTGAGGCTGGGCTACAGCCAAAGAAATTAATAGCAGGACTGAGCTCATTTGCATACACAGCTAAGAGTTATGTAAAAAAAAAAAAAAAAGGTCACGATAAATTTTAGATTTAATTGGAGGGATAGGGTGTGTGCTGGCTTTTTTATATTTAGTTAAAAGAAAAATCCCTTTCTAGACTTCTAAAGAATTTCTCTAAACTTCTGAATGTGGAGACTTGCATCATATTACCTTTTCATCACATAGGAGCTAGTGTTAATCAAAGCTATGCCAAAGTGTGGTAGAAGCATAGAGTGACTTAGCTAATCTTTTTTTCCTTTGGGGTGTTCTTTGGTGGCCTTAAAAAATTTTTGCTTTTCTGTTTACTAATGTTACTTAATAATGTTAATTAGTAGGGGTACTTAGTGCAATCATTGTTACATTTAAATTATAGTACTAAAAATCTCAGAATCCCACCTAGAACTTTACCCTCTGCCAATAAAGTCTTTTGCGACTCATTTTCCAATCCAAAAATCACAGATTGATTCCTCAAGGTGACTCGGCTACATAGCCGTCACCCCATAGCAAAGTTGTGATGCATTCCACATCTCTAACAGGTGCCAACGCCAAGCTGCGCTACCAGATTACCTCAGGAAACACTATGGGCACCTTTGACGTTGAGCCAGAGATTGGCACCATCTTCATTGCCCAGCGGCTGGACTATGAGCGAGTGCAGCGCTACCATCTACGGTTGGTGGCATCGGATGGAAAGTGGGAGAACCAAACAGTGGTGGTCATTAACATCATCAACCAAAACGATGAAGCACCTATTTTTAGCCAGACAGAGTATCATACCAGTGTAACGGAGGAGCTGATTGAGTTGCCTGTTCCAGTGCTGGAGGTGAGTAGGCTCTGAACATTCAAATATACACACAGCTAATTTCAGCAGATTTCAGAAGGTATAAGCAGGCTATTGTCAACCTTCTGATTCCCTGAGAGGGGAAACTGACTTGATTTGCACTTCCTGTTTAATATAGATTTACTTAGAAGGTTTGTTGTTTGTTTTAATAATGACCTCTCTGAAAGGAAAATCCTTTCAAATTAATATTTTAACATACCGAGCCTGTAGCTTTATATAAACCATCCTGGTGTGAGATGATGAACAATTTCTGTTATTGTTTAGTAATCTTTGTCATTAATATTAAAAGGGGTTGCTGGGATATATTTACAGCTACTTATTGATGGTTACTGTCCAGGTTTCAGCTACAGATCCAGACCAGGAGGCAGACCAGAGTGCAGTCCGTTACTCATTACATGGACAGGGTGCTGGGAGTGAATTCATTATAGAGGAACTCACCGGACGGATTTATGCCCAAAAGCGTCTGGACCGAGAGGACCGTTCAGCCTGGCGATTCCTCGTGTTGGCCACTGACGAAAACGGTGATGGCCTAACTGGCTTTGCTGATGTGTTGGTGGAGGTGCGTGATATAAATGACAATGCTCCCCAATTCATGTGTGCCTCAGAAGGATGTTTTGTGGGCCATGTGCCTGAGAACTCCCCAGCTGACACCTCCATCATGGAGATGCAGGCCACTGACTTGGATGACCCTAAAACTGGCAAGAATGCTGTTCTCACCTACAGAATTGTCCAGAATGTCCGTAATGAGATCAATCTCAACCTGTTCTCCATCAATCCAAATACGGGCACCATCTATACAGTGCTGAGATCTTTGGACAGGGAGGTGGAGGACCAGTACTTGGTTGTTGTGGAGGCCAGGGATGGAGGAGGCCTCTCTGGGACTGGAACAGCCACGATTGTAGTTTCGGATGTGAACGATCACCCTCCAGTGTTCACACAGAGAGTCTACATGGCCACCATGGCAGAGGACCTGGATATCAACAGCGAAGTTCTGACAGTAGCTGCTACAGATGGCGATGATGGAGAGAACTCTGTAATGACTTTCAGCATCATAGGCGGAGATGATGACCGCAAGTTCTTTATTGAGACGGACAAGGGGAATCGACAGGGTGTGGTGCGGCTGAAGAAGAAGATTGATTTTGAAAAGCCCCATGAGCGTACTTTCAACCTCACAGTCAAAGTGGAGGATGCTGACTTTTATAGCTTGGCATATTGTGTCATACAAGTGGAGGACTCGAACGACCATGCACCTGTGTTCTTTCCCCAGTTCTATGATGCAGGGTCCATGTTTGAAGATGTTCCTTTGGGTACCATTGTGGCCCAAGTGACTGCCATGGACCTGGATTCAGGGCAGAATGGAAAGTTCTCCTATAACATTGCCCCAGAGTCTGACCCTTTTCAGCAGTTCCTTGTGGATAAGAGTGGGTGGGTGGTGGTAGCAGACTCTTTGGACCGAGAAAAGGTATCGCAACACAGGTTGATAATCTTGGCTACAGACATGGGTAACCCTTCTCTCACCGGCTCTGCTATTGTTCTGGTGGCTGTACAGGATGTTAACGATAATGGGCCTGAGTTTGAGGTGCCATACCGCCCCACTGTATGGGAGAATGCCATTGCGCCACAGCTTGTCCATATGAATGACACTTCCATTCTGCTCCATGCCATCGACAGAGATAGCTCACTGAACGCAGGGCCTTTTTCCATTCGCCTGCTGATGATTACTTCAGATGCCACAAACTTTAACCTGACCGATCTGCGGAATGGCAGTGCCATGATAACAGCCCTTCGCACCTTTGATAGGGAACAACAGAAAGAGTACCTACTTCCCATTCTGATGACTGACAGTGGCTCTCCTCCAATGAGCTCCACCAGTACACTGACTGTCATAATTGGGGATAAGAATGACCACCCACATGCACCTGGACACTCAGAGTTCATAGTCTACAATTATGAAGGTATGTTTCTGTGAAAGGTTGGTCCTTTGTCTTGCTTGAGTGCTTATAGTTAAACTATACAGTATTCTTTTAGCATTCATCACCATCTCTTAGCTCGTCGCATCCCTTAGTGGGAAATATGGTTTGGGGTTTTATGTGTATTTAAAGTGTTTCCTTCTGACAAGAACTCGTGATGTAGCTCAAAACATGGCATGAAGCAAACGATTTCCTTAAGTCCCACGTTTAATAGGCACATAAACAGGAGCCATTTTAAAAGCTGCTGATTTCATGCCTAACAGGATTGCAGTTCTCTGTTTTGCCTTTTGGAGAAGTGCTAACTAATAGCATTGGCCCCCTACCATGCAGCTTAAGCAAGTCCATATCTGGCAATGAGATGAGGTGGGGTGGGGAGTGTTCTCTCAAGAAAATAGAAGGGAGTAAGTCTTTCTACTCTCCCTCCTGTCTCTCTATCACACACACACACACATACATACACACACACACACACACACACGTACGTACAAACGCAGACAGCCTTGGGTATTGCACTCTGTCTGGGGTGACTTTTCTATAATGATGTATTTTGCTTTTTCCGCAGGTACTCTTCCTACCACTGTTCTTGGCCAAGTTCAATCCCCTGACGTTGATGACTGGAGTGAAAAGGTTTACAAATTTGAAGACAGACCTCCTAGGTACTTTGATTTTTTTTTTTTTTTTTTTTTTTTTTTTTATTGAAATGTGATCCTGGCAGCTGACACTCAAAGTGATGAGAGCGAAGCAGAGTGATGCATTGTGGAGAATATCACATTATACTATACTGGATGCATTTAATAGTTAATCAAAATGAGATTTCTTCTGGAGTCGCACATTCTTGTGTTGCAGTTGATTAGAAAATTGACATGTGACAGACTCTAACTCTAACGAGCAGCACATGAACTAGTGATGAGCGTCATACTGCGCCCGCTGCACAAGCTGTGACAGACTTGACACTTCTCAAAACGAAGGAAATACATGCATTAATATTCATACACATAACAAATGTCACATGCGGTCTGATGAGACCTGTCTCTTCAAATACGGTTTTCTCCAAAATTAGCCTCCTTGAGGTGTTCTGGAAACTGTTTGCTCCTGTTAATTAGAATAAGTAACACGTGAATAGATTAGCAGTTTATCACAGGGCTCTGTGGCATGATGTTTGGCACACATTGCATCACTTCAACCTTGGCAGTTTTTCATTTGCTTACTTGATGGGTAATTACCTCATTTGGCACAGCTGGAGGTCACTAGCCACGTGGAACTCAATTGCCGTTATGTGAACATGATTGCAGCTTTTAAATTCTAATTTGAACGCCAGCCAGCATGAGTTTGCGACCTTGGTGTGTCTGTCCAGGGTGATAAACACAGTTAAATACTTCTGTAGTACATGCATCATATTGTCGGTGTCAGAAAGATAATATTAAAGGTACATTTCCACTGCCTGTTGATCGATATTAGATGCTTTTTGACGTGTTACAGATATCCTCATAAGTGCACCTGATTCCAGTTGTTTAGTAGTTTATTCTTTCGCTTCACAGATTAGGTGTGCCAGGTGTAGACACAAGCTTTAGATGAAATTTCGGATAATACTCATGCACCAAATGGTGTGCTGTTAGGTCTATAGTATAAAATGTGTGGTATTATGTAGTGTCCATTTTAGATACAGATTCAGGTTTATATTCATTTTCATTTTCAAGGATAGATGGCGATTTAAAGTCTATGTTCTAAATTACATACTCGCATACTAAATAGTATGCCCTCTATGGTAACAGGTAACCTACACCACTTTCCAATTTTGCTATACAGTTTATTGCACTGGTGTGCACTTTGGCAGGCAGCCAGCGACAGAAGGCAAAGTGACCGAAAAAAAGATCCGTTGCCTTTTTTTTTTTTTTTTTTTTGGCTTTGTTTTTTAACAGATTTTTTTCCCCCTAATCACAGCTTCGGAGCCAGCACTCACAGTGCTGCTACAAGTTTGAAGTGTTGATTACTCAAAGAGAATGATGTCAGTGTTTTTCCTGCACTTAGTCAGCAGCGTTTGTGAAGAGCAAACATGTTTTAAGGCTCATTCTGACACCGAATACTAAAACACAACCATTTTTCACAATTCATTTTTGGTCCAAAGGAGCAAGAGAGTGTACTCTTAGTGAGAACACATCTGGGTTTTGGTCAGATGGATGATTTTAAATGTCTTCTCACTTAAAAAAATGTCTTTCGCTTATGCACTGGCTAGGGAATGAACTTTAATCAAGCTCTCCCAGGGAAACTGTGCTGAGTAGTACTGTAAGGAGAAACACGTTTGTTTTGAGTCAAAACGTACATCCCCAGCAATATACGTTTTACACATGGGATAGGATATGGTCATTCTGAAGGCTGTTATTAAGACTTAGGGTTAGGGTTAGATCTCATAAGTTGGTACCCATGGTATCGGGTGATCCTGCTGGCTGGATTGAAAAGATTGTACGCCCCATGCTGTGGATGTATCTTGCCAAACGCCTTTGACATGTAAGGTACAGCAGTGGCATATTTGTCATATTACCACAGTGACCTTCTGTAATCTGAGTCTTGACTCTGCTTAGCCTGTCCAGGCTGACTGTGCCTGTGCTTAGCTGAAATGCCGGGCCATATTAAAGGACATCACCATGATCCACTGAGCAAGTGTCATCGTAACTCCTTTCTGTGAGAAAGTGAAAAAGGGGGCAGGGACTAACACGCTGAGAGCTGACACTTTATAATGCCAGCAGTCTGGATGGTGGCCCTACATGAGCGCTGAAGAATTAGAGGGTGTTATGGAAACACGGAAACATAAAGCCTCTTAACGGACTGCTTAGTTATTGTTATTATGTCTGGCCAAAGACACTGAATGGCAATTCAAAATGTCTACTTTGTTTAATTAGCTGTTGCTTTTTTATCACCACTGCACCCCTAATATATACACATCCTAACTCTGTCTCTCTCGCTCCTCCTCTCTCTCTCTCTCTCTCTCTCTCTCTCTCTCTCTCTCTCTCTCTCTCTCTCAGGCAGTTTATCCTTAACCAGAACTCCGGCCAGCTAAGCATAAAAAGTGGCACCCCGGCCGGGACATACAGACTACAGGTGCGAGTGGCCGATAAGAGTTGGCCCGATGTCACCTCCAGCGTGCAGATTACAGTCAGGGAGCTGAAGGAGGAGGCACTGCTCAACGCTGGCTCGCTCCGATTCTCTAGTGCGTGATTGAACTCCTATTTATTCATTTCACCATTCACTTCCAGGGTGGTGCGCTGAACAGGTCCATGAAACATCTCATATATATCCATTCTATCCTTTAAAAATGTCCCATCTCTGAAAGCACGAATTGTAAAGGTGTGTGTGTGTGTGTGTGTGTGTGTGTGTGTGTGTGTGTGTGTGTGTGTGTGTGTGTGTGTGTGTGTGT
>JAQLOM010000032.1:18609657-18619985 GCA_030068315.1 Chrysichthys thysi
CGGCAGTCAATGAGGCGTTTACGTATGTCTATGGGCGGGAAACTCGAGCGTCTGGCAGACGGCTCTTTGACCTTCCTATAACCTGATTGGAGGAATCAGAAGGACCCTCTTAGGTCTAAAGTTGTTTCTCCTGATTATAAAGAAAGTAAACTGTACTGGCGCAATTTACCTAGCTCAGTTGACGTATCAGAATAAGTTTCGTGCATTTTTAGCTGTTTTGGTCATTCTCTGATAGCCGTTTAGGCAGTACAACGAACTAATATTAACTTTAGTACAGTTTTAATAAAATTCCGAGACAGTGGCTGTAAGTCGTTATGGCAGGCGTGATCCGCCGGCTGGATGAGATTGTCGTGAACCGCATTGCTGCTGGAGAAGTCATTCAGCGCCCTGCTAATGCGATTAAAGAAATGATTGAGAACTGGTGAGATGCAATGTGCCAGAGCCTTTGCTTGATGTGTTTATTTTGTATTAACGATGACAGTTTTATCTATACATGCGGAATAAAAGTAACTGCATGATATTCACCCCAGCTAAGGACAATAACCAAAATATATGTTTATTTATTTATATCATTATTTTTGCAGTCTGGATGCAAAATCCACCAACATTCAGGTGATTGTCAAAGAGGGCGGACTGAAGCTGATCCAGATTCAGGATAATGGCTCTGGAATTAGGGTAAGGCCAATCAATCTATTATTATCCTGCATTCATTTTCAACCCCGATGTTACGAGAACAGTGACGTTCGTTGAGGTTCATGGCTGGTGAGGCAGTAACACTTCGTGACGTGATTATTGCATTCATTTGGTTTTCTTCATTAATCTCTCAGTTGCTGGTGTCTACCTTACGGACACACACACACACACACACACACACACACACACACATCTCCAATTTATTACCTTCTGTTTTGATTGAAAGTCCAGTTTAGAAAATTGTTTGAGCTTGGATATAAAATCCTCCATTGTAGAAACAGGTGGGGCAAGAGGGGAAAAATTATCACAACACTTGACTCGCTTGTGACCATGGACTCTAATTGTTGCTAGCTCGCTGTTACTTACTCTGCGGAGTAGCATAAAAATGTCTGGGCTCACGAGTGCCCCCTACCTTGAGGCAAAAGAACTGCCTGCCTCACCCAGTGCCTCTTCACTGCCGTTGTAAGATCGCTGAGCACACGAAACAGGTGACACACATATATTACACTGGATTACAAAAACATAAAGGTTGTCTGCTACTTGGTATAATCAATGTGTCCTATACTAAATCAAGTTAGTTGAATCCAAATCTGAAATCCAATTCTTTCTAGGACATCAGGATCTTAAGTTATTTCTGCTTATAGACCTAACTAGCTGCATTCTCTCAATCCATAGGTACTAGCCTAATCTCTGTAGGTCCACACTAGTAGCTTTTGCCTTCTAGTTTTTGAATTTTCTAGTTCGAATCCACTTTTTGTTAAAGTAGCTTCATCACACACTGAAAATATGAGAAAAATCCAACCTTTTAATTTTACCTAGAACATTGCACATAAGTAGGTTTATACTGAAACAGCACATAGGCTAAAATTACAAACATTTCACCAGAGTCCTCGTTTAACATGCATGCACACTTCAAAAGTGTTTTAGGCACTTGCTGTTATGTTTGTGGCTGTCCATTGTCGACCGCTGTAGAAACCAGCAGTAGTCACCAGTCAGGTTGGGGTTGCACCGGCCTTGATATCTTGTTTCCACAGTAGAAATGTCCTGGTGGAACTGCTCCCCATGACATCACCAAAATTCAGTGGGAAAAAGTCCAGAGGAGAATGCAAGAAATGAATTTTAAGTGACATCCTGCAGCCAGGTTCATGTTATGCTGTTAGCATGTTGTTCACGAGTTCAGCATAATTTTTTGCTCACTGGTTCCCCAGAAAGTTGAGTTTGGCTCTGAATGTGGCATCGTGCATCAAATCGTGGATTTCTGGACCAACAAAAATGCCTGCTTTCTGTTTGGCATCTGTTGTAACAGATCCAAACTTGTCCTTCAGGTACTGAAAACCCTGACCATCACGATCCATTGCAACGATGAAGTTTCTCATCAATCCAAGTTTAATACAAAGTGGCGGATGGTAAATTTTCTGTGGATCAATAAATGGTTTATTTCATGTTGTACTGTCCAACTTTGTGTTCAGGTCTGGGTGGCCAATCTTTCACTTTGTAATGGTTGCTGTCGTCACGACTGTTCCACAGGCACAGAAAGCACATATGTTTAGTGTATCCCAATTTCAGGCCAAGTAAGCGTGCCACCACTTTCAGGTCGCCACAAATGAACCACTTGTGTTCTGAATAGTTGATCAATTTCAAAATTACCTCCATGAATTCGTATGTCTCTTTCATTCCCACGGCATGAGCAAGAGGAACAGAAGGTTTCACGTTACCATTGTGCAGCAATATAGCTTTCAAGCTGTCTTTGCCCGCATCTGCGAACAATCTCCACTGCTCAGGTAAGTAGCTGCAACCTATCTCCATCATCGGACCATTCATGTCAGGACAGAAGCATATGTCGTTTTCCATCCTGTAATAACATGCAAACGTTTTGTGACGATCACGAAAATGTGAAGCTGTCGTTCCCTTTTGTAGGAAATTCCACTCCTGTAATCTGGAGGCTAACAGTCCAGACTTCTCTTTTGACAAAGACAGGTCCCTTAATAGATCATCTAATTCTGTTTGACTTATGAAATGTAGCTTGCCCTCTTCAAATTCGGGTTCATAACATTCATCAGCATCACCATCATCCTCCGGTTCTCCATCTGACATGTCACTGTCAGTAGCAACAGATGTAGGATGGACTGGCACTGGATTCTCTGCATCATGTGGCACTGGCTTTAGAGCAGATTCACAATCAGGATAGATTATTTTTGACTTGGTCTTCTTTGAAAACATACAGACGTAGCAGTTCGAGTGATGGTCTTTTGGCTCATACCAATCCATAGGCACAGCAAAAGACATTTTTCTCCTTTTCCCATTCAACCATTGTGTTAGGCCAATGTAACATACCTCCCAGCAGATATGAGGTGCCCAGCTTTTATCCTGATCTCCAACTTTACATACAAAGTAACACTTATAAGCAAAGCTCACCCTCTTGGTTAGGTTCTTGCATTGAACACAAGGGGCATATTTGCCACAGATGTAGCTAAACTTGTCCAGGTGATTAACACAGCAGTGCCTACTCATCTTTACCTCAAAATAAACTCACTATGGCCTACCTGTACTACTCAATTAGACAGTTTCGCACTATAGACTAGTCCTTGTTTAGTCTCGCCTTATATACCTCTTTCTGACGTCAGCTCACTGCTTGACCAGACATGTCTAGACATGCTCAGCTGATGCTGGAGCATGGAATCCACCAGAGAACATGATTCAGCTAAGACAGCAGCAGGCGCACTGGTAGCTTCAACTGCTATTGCATTGCAAGTTGTATGTTCACATGCAAAAAATACATTACACAACTACTGACCAATTGAACAGCTATAACTTGAAATCGTGATAGGCAAATTCTGATTATAGATTTGGAATCAGCACAGTCGATATCATATCATATCACATTTTACTCCCAGTAGCAAAATCTTTGTAATCCAGTGTTATCAACATCAGCGAAACTATGGAAAGTCAGGGAGGCATATATTAAGTGTTTGAAGCATTTGATTGGTGACATACAGAGAGACAGTGACACGCTCTCATTGCATGGCAGAGCATAGTTTGTGAGGGACTGCGCAATCCTTGCTTGCTGCTGCCTCACCATGCAGCTCTGCCTCCCCTGCCTCTCCTGACCGCACGTCACTGTACGGGAAAGTTAGTTTCCCCATGTTCTCCCTATCGCATGCTGATTTGAATCATGATGTCAGCCCACAAATTAATAATAGTGTGATTGATGATTTCTTTGTAGTTTAAATGTCTTTCTGCCAACGTGTTGAGCTTAACAAATCATTAAAAAATTTTTTTCATATTTATGTATATTATAAAGATAATTGCTATTTGTTAGCTCATTGGTGTTCACGTGTTTGCTTGGGAAATGCAGAAAACACTATACAGTGAACTCCCCCAATACCGCGGTTCACCTATCACAGGTTCAGTGCATCACAGATTTTCAAATTTTGATTCACAGAATTTTTTGCCTTTCGTGGGACTCTGGAATATAAAATAGAATTTAAAAAATGTTAATTCAAACATTAAAAGAAACTACAGAACTGCCACCATATCCCACAGCCACTGTCCACCTACACCAGCAACTACATATCCATCGCAAAGGTCACGTGCATTAAAATCATCTGTTTATTTCATTAAGGTTTATTTTTCTATAATTAAGGTTATTTTAATTTTATTCTGTTTTATTGCCACACATAAACCCATAATACACTTTTAAAACATGTTCTGAGGTAGGGCTGTGCAATAAATTGAATTTTGATTGCGATTTCGATTTTCGTGTCAAACGATCTCCAAACTCATATTATAGAGTTGAAACGATTTATTTGCCATTTTTCGTTACAACGTTTCTGAAAGAGTAGCGCATGCGCAATACATTTCCTTCCACGCAGCCCTGCTGACTAATACACACTCCCGCAACTGAAGTGGTAATGGGGTGTGTGGGGCAGGTGTAGCTCAGGGGGCTAAGACATTGGCCTAATGACCAGAAGGTCAGGAGTTCAAATCCAAGATGCCACTGTTGGGTCCTTGAGCCCTTAACCTCAAAATACTCAGTTGTATAAATGAGAGAATGTAAGTCACCCTGGATAAGAGTGTCTGCCAAATGACGGTAATATAATGTAATGTGTGGTTGGTAGGCTATTCAAAAAACAGCGCGAGTGAAATTGAGAAATGGCAGAGGGAGGACAGAGTCGTTTAGTTGACAAAAAGGGTAGAAAAAGTTCTATTGTATGGGAACACTTCGGGTTGCACATAATGTGCAAGATTTGCTACAAGGTAATATCCGCGCCTCTTGGCAACACAACAAATCTATTCAGCCATCTCAAACAAAAGTGCAGAGTCACTCACGATGAATTAATGAAGAAACAAAAAGACAAAGCCAGTGCCACAACCAGCAAGACGTCAACGCAGACTTAAGTCATCAATCACAGCCACACTGTATAATGTGACTCCTTATCCAACAAGTTGCAAAAAAAAACTAACCTGGTCTTTCAAATCTCGCCAGGAAATATTTGTGTATTCCTGCCACAAGTTCCTCTTCAGAGAGGGTCTTTAGCACGTTGCCATATTCGCCTAAAATTATTCTGAAGTTAAAGTTCATTTCAGTGGCTTCTCACCCATGCAATTTGTTGGGTGTCGTTAACAAAAATGTTAGATTTGGAATGTTGTAGCATTGCACTAAAGCTTAACAAAGTTTATTTTGGGATTTTTTTTATATAAATAAGTATATTTATTTTGTTCTTTAAATATAGAGAAATTGCAGAGCAGCTGGATCCATAGTTTATTTTGGATTCAATTGTTTTTCTATGCCTTATTTAGTGTTCAGAGTATATTTACTTTATTCATTTAATGTTTTATACATTGCAAAACAGCTGTAAGCTATATATTTGTAGCTTATATTTTTGCGTAAATTATCAATAACTGTTTTTTGAGAGAGAGAATAAATCCATCGTGTAACTCGAAAATAATAGTTTGAATAATCGTAATTTCAATATTGACCAAAGTAATCGTGATGATGATTTTTTCCATTATTGAGCAGCCCTATTTTGAAGGCTGAAACACAGTCTTTGAACCAATTATGTTCACCAGAGGTTCCACTGTATATCTCAGAATGTGGTCTGACAGACATCTGGAGACTACACAACCCAAATAGTGGAGAATATTCTTATTTTTCATCCCATTACAAAACATACTTGTGCATAGACTCTCAACAGCTCTTAATATTAAAATTGAGAAAAAAAAACATGGATATGGACAGACTGAGCTGGATTGATTTGGCTCTCGACACTCCAGTGTTCCTACTGGCGACTGCAAACATAGAGCAGGCTCTTGAAGGTGTGTAGTTCTGGGGGAGCTCCTCAGGGGGTAGATCCTCAAAAAGTCTCTAGAACTGCTCTTAGCCCAGAGCATGTTGACATGTTAACATTTTTTCACGCACATGCAGTTTTTCTAAAGAGCGTGTGAGCATGCATGCATACACGAATGACCGTGACTACCTCCACTTTGTAGTGATTAAAACAATAGCAGTTTAATTTTGGGATTTTTATTTACAACCCGAATTCCAGAAAAGTTGGGATGTTCTTTAAAGTTTAATCAAATTAAAGCTAAAAGACTTTCAAATTACATGAGCCAATATTTTATTTACAATAGAACATGGATAACATAACAAATGTTCAAACTGGGAAATTGTACACCTTTATCCACTAAATGAACCCATTTCAAATTTGATGCCTGCTACATGTCCCAAAAAGTTGGCACGGTGCCAACAAATGAAAGCAAGAAAAAGCAAGAAAGTTTAAAAAGATTCAGCTGGGAAGACATCTAGCAACTAATGAAGTTAATTGATATCAGGATTGTAACATGATTAGCTATAAAAGGGATGTCTTAGAGAGGCAGAATCTCTCAGAAGTAAAGATGGGCAGAGGCTCTCCAATCGATTGTGGAATACTTTAAAAACAATGTTCCTCAACTTCAAATTGCAAAAACTTTGCAAATCATCATTTGCAGTGCATAAATCAAGATTCAGAGAAACTGGAGATATCTCTGTATAAGCGACAGCCTTTATTGGATGCCTGTGGTCCTCGGGCCCTCAGACAACACTGCATCACTCATCGGCATGATTGTGTCAATGATGTTACCAAATGGGCCCAGGAATGCTTCCAGAAACTACTGTCGGTAAACACAATCTGCCATGCCATCTACAGATGCCAGCTAAAGCTCCATCATGCCAAAAGGAAGCCATATTTGAGCATACTCCAGAAGCGCCGTTGTGTTCTGTGGGCCAAGCCTCATTTGAAATGGACTGTTTCAATGTGGGAAAGTGTTCTATGCTCAGACGAGTCCAAATTTGACATTCCTGTTGGTAATCATGGACGCCATGTCCTCCGGGCTAAAGAGGAGGGAAAGCTTCCAGTGTATTATTAGTGTTTAGTTCAGAAGCCAGCATCTGTGATGTTATAGGGGTGCATAAGTGCATATGGTGCTTGTTTAGCTTGCATGTTTTGGAAGGAACTATGAATGCTGAAAGGTGTGTAAAGGTTTTAGAGCAACATATGCTCCCCTCCAGACAATGTCTATTTTCAGGGAAGGCCTTGTGACTTTTGATTAGCCTATTTCATAATGTGATTAATGCATTAAAATTGGCAATCACTTTAAATATTGAACAGGTGGCAAACAATTTGGCTGTAGGTGGTTAAGAGCGTATAAATCATGGTGCTGTCCAGAGAGCAACCAGCTATGGCACCGATACAACGTGGTGGTGTGCTGAATCAAAGACCGTGCCGGCCACGGAGCCGTGTAGTTCATGCAAGGGCGTAGATTTGGCATGGACGGAGGGGACGCGTCCCCACCAATATCCAGCAATCATTGATTTGTCCCCACCAATAATTTGATCCCTTAAAAAAAAAATAAAAAAAAAACCTGCTAAAAAGAACCTGCTAAGAAAAACGCATACCCCATCCCCCCGCCCTCCCCGTTCGCAACATTTTCTAATGCCCCCCCGCAAAATTTTTACTCCGTCCCGCATCTACGAGCAAGATGGGGAGGATGAATAGGTCCCCACCAATGTCAAGAGCAAATCTATGCCCCTGGGTTCATGTGAATTTTTCATTAAGCAAACCTTCAGCCCTTTTCATATTGTGCCTGAGGTGGCTATTTTAAAAAAGTTTCGCCTTCTAAGACAACAGATTATGGAGCTTCTTGACCTGCTCAGACCTGTGCTTGCCAGACAACACGTCGTAATTTCACATTAAGTCCTGATGTCTAGCTGCTTGCAGCACTACGGTTTTCTGCTACTGGGAGCTTCATAGAGGTAGAGCATGGAGACCCGACCCGAACCCGACGGGACCCAACGGGTCGGGCTGGGTTCGGACAAATATTTCGAAGCGCAGACCGCGCGCGCTGTGTGGGCAGATTCATGACAGAGTCTCATTATAATTACTTAGCAGCACCTGTTTCAGACAAACATTAACATTCCAGTCGGGTTCGGACAGAAACATATAAATGCATGCCGGGTTCGGTCACTGCTCTGTCGGAGGCGGGTCGGGTTCGGACAGAACTAAGAGGCCTGAACAGCACATGGAGGTCGCGGGAGAAGGCTACGGCCTCAGCAAGACCTCGGTGTGCAGGTGCTGTGTGTCAATCAACTGATTGTATACCTGGTTCGGTTCACCGCCACTACAGTTACATGAAAATATTAACTACAGTTTGGTGATTAAATTTATATATTCTTCTATTAAGGCATGCTATTGAAAAGTTAACCCATGTCAAAATAAATGTTATTGGAAGAATTTGAGTTGAGCAATATTTAATTTGCATAGAATGTACTGTGTTTCTTAAAGCTGTCATGCAAAAGGAGCGAAAAATCGATTCCTGAGCAATCGATGTCAGCACCTTCACTGTGGACAGCGCCTCGTAACATCGGATGTAAGAGGCAGCGTCTTAAGAAGCCTCCTAAGGGACACTTCGGGGAACACACTTAGAAAAGTAAACAACTTCTGTAAGGTATAGCTCAAGTCTTCTTAGCGCGCCAAGAGTGAATGTTAACGGGAAACCGGGCCCAGATCTTTCACCTATAGAGAACATTTGACACATCATTAAATGAAAAATACATCAAAGATGACCACGAAGTCTTCAGCAGCTAGAAACCTATATCAGGCAAGAATGGGACCAAATTCCAACACCAAAACTCATGAAACTCATAACCTCGATGCCCGGATGTTTTCAAACTGTTTTGAAAAGCGGAGATGCTACACCATGGTAAACATGCCCCTGTCCCAATTTTTTTGGGACCTGTGGCAAGCATCAAATTTGAAACAAGCTCCTCTTGTGCATACAATTGTACAATATAAAACACTTATCTATGTTCTGTTGTGAATAAAATATTGGCTCATATGATTTGAAAGCCTTGTAGTTTTTATTCAACTTTAAAAAATCCCAACTTTCTCCCAAAAATCTCTCATCACTTCAGTAGAAGATGCATCTGGACATATCACACAAGACCACACAGAAAATGAAAATTTTAGACAGAATTATTCAAAATGATATGCTCTTGAATGTAATGCTAGACCCAGAGAAATTAATGTTTTTCTGAGGAGTGACAGAAGTCAGGCTGAATGCTTAGATAAAACCACTCATGGCAAAAGAAATGACAAAAGTTTTAGACCACATGCCAAAAAATAAATCCCCCAGGTTAGATGTATATCCTGTGGAATTTTATACATAATTTTGGCCCCTTCTTTCTCTGATATTTATTAACATCGTAAATGAAATTTAAATAAATGAAAATTCCTCACCATATAAACACAGCCCTAATTACAGTGATTCCTAAACCAAACAAAAATCCTGTATACGGGGAAACCCCGCAATACTGCGGTTCACTGCATCACGGATTTTCAAATTTTGATTGGCGGAATTTTTTGGCTTTCGTGGGACTCTGGAATATAAAATATTATTTAAAAAAATGTTAATTCAAACATTAAAAGAACATTTAAATTGAAATAAAACAGTATTCACTGTATTTCATCAGCGGATGAAAAGTGAAAGTGGCTGTGTAAGCAGCTTCCGCTTCAGCTCATAAATAGGACGTGACCTCACCAGCAGTGAGTATGCATGTAGAATTTTATATGTTGTTAAATTTATGTGTGTTTAAGAGTGTAGAAAGCGTTTAAGAGCATAGGATGTGTTTATAAACCAGGTGAAATTGTTTATAAAGCCATATATATATAATAAAATCAGGCGGACCAGTCAAGTGATTGCGAGGGAGCGTTAGGATTGGTTACGGCGGTTGTAAACAGGAAGTGACGTCACTGGCGCTTTCGCTTCATGTCCATAAATTCTTGTAACTCTAGTCCAGTAGCTTCGTGTCCTGTGAGTCTACCTCTTCAACATTCAGCTCCTCCGGCACCGTGAGTTTTGCGCCGCTTTCCCATATGCTTTCCCCGTCTCCATTTCTACCAGATAAACCTTCCCTCTCCCGGTAGTTTTCCGCTTTGTATTGACAACGCGTGAGCTAGTTTGCCCACATGAGATTGTACATGACACACTATTGAATGGGAGACAACCAACTAGAGAGCTCTTTGTTGTGTATCCTGGGCGCTGATTGGCTCAGTGACCGTTCATCTCATCTGGTCAGTGCCCATATAGGATTTTATGTT
>JAQLOM010000032.1:18654047-18668351 GCA_030068315.1 Chrysichthys thysi
AAATTAGTCGTTTAGATTAATCGAAAAATTAGTCGAAAGATTAATCGTTAGAAAATTAGTCGTTAGTGGCAGCACTAGTGGTTAGTTGATTTCTGCAGGCTCTTGTATATGACCAATGATCTCCTCATACTTTTTCAGTGAGAGTTATAAGGCTACCGAAGTCTGTGGGTTTCACACACACCGTCAGCGTTGATAAGCTGACTGTAGTAAGGTGGAACCTGTTATAGAAATGTATTTAACGTTTCTGTGTATCGATTGAAAGCCACAGCTGGTGGATTAAAACTTCTTAACAATTTGAATGTGAAAAAAAAATGACAGCAGCAGTGTTTCAGACAGCAGGGTTCAGTTTGAGCCTTGATTTTAGCCTTAGAAACAACTCGCTTCAGAGCCTTCAGAGTTCGCTTCAGTCCTGACGAAGTACATGGAGGCAGTGTATTATTAGCTGCTCTACGTTTTGATTTTACATGCAGAGATGCAGAGGAAACGGCCTCTCTGAAGACTGTAGTGCGCTTCAATGGAAATGCCAGTTCCACTTCTGCTTCTCTCTTTCGGTGGTGGCTCTTATTGTAGCCTTCCCCCATAGTGATTTACTTTAAATACACAGGGGCCCAAAGAAATGTATACGCACTTCAACATGAAAAATATCTGCGTAAAAGCTGTGTCACTGTTACACGTCTCTCCACACTGACGCCATAATTCAATCTGGATTTTAAAAAACAGGCGTAGATAACCACTGATGAAGTATGTGTACATTTTCTTGGGCCCCTCTGTAGATAGAAATCAAAGAAATACAGCAATGACTTGTCCTTTTCTACATGACTACTGCTGTCACTCAGGGTCTCGTTGAATATCAGAAATGGACTGAAATGCAATTTAGCGCTTCATTAATGATTACTAAACTGGCATGCAAGAATTTCCCATTAAATTTGTTCTGACGAGACTTTGATTTTGAAGGTCCAGCGAAGCTTCTTTACAGTGAATTCAGTTCACGGTGCTCGCCTGACAATTGCCTGGATATGACACATAATAAAGTTCGTCCTTCCTCCGATAATTCAGTTCCCAGAGAGAACGAATCTCTTTCACGCATCTTTAAGTTGGCGTAAAGCCCACTGAGCTGTGAGTAGTCAGTGCCCATTAGCGTATTATTCAACATGATGAGCAACTGCAAAAGCTTTTTCAAGATCATCCGCCTCTGTCTTTTTCTAGGAACGCCATCTTGAGAGACATATTCGTTCATGCGGTCACCTCCACGCCTCCAGCTGCAGCCGTCTCTCGTACTCGAGGGAGATTTCCACGAAAAAATCTGCACATCTTATACCTTCTAGCTCAAGAGCAAGTCTTTCACACATGCATACACATCCAGAGCATACAGTGCCGAACAAGTTATTACTTGTTATTTGATGCATATACGTGGTCCGTGTCTTAATTTGTGTTTACCCTCATGAGCTCTGCAGAACACTCGAGTGTGATTAGGAGAAGTGATGACGCTTCACCTGTCGACATTTTCAGTCAACCAATCATTTAATCTGATCTTAAGTTTCGAACATCGGAAGGGTTCCTTTCCATAAAAGAGGTGTTGATTCTGATAAGACCTGGTTAGAGAGAGAGGCTTTTTTTTTAAGATCATCCTTATTTTCGATGCCTTTACTTGGATTTTAGGCTGCTTCCTGGTACTGATCATCTCCCCTCCTTCACCTGTTTGGTTACTACCCACGATCAGCCTTGTGTTTGCACTGTGTGAGCAGAGATGACAGCAGCAAGTTGAAAGGTTTGCTTTCTTTAAGAGCGTACTGACAAACTCATCTGAACTTCAGATAACCTGTGAAAACATCCTGCTTGCATCTAGGGATGGAGCTGATGGACGATATCCGTATTGGGCCACTGCCAGCAACAAAATGGTGCATCGGATATCAAAGAAAACGTTGCATATCGGATCCCGTGACAAAAGGCAAATATGGGAATTAAATTTGGAACATGAATACATTTTTCAGAATTTCGGAGATGGTGGACACACGATTTATTTGTTTGTTAAGAAAATGTTCTTATGTTTACAGTGCTAGTGCTTTTCATGTGAAAGAGTATGAAGCGTGAAGTAAACTGAAGTGCTTCCATTAAAAAACACACACACGTGAAAGCTTCATAGTTTTTTTTTTTATGTGTGGCTAATGAATATCTGTATCTGCCGATACTCAAGGTTTCAGTATCTGCGCTGGAAGAGAATCGTGCCATCTCTTCAGGCCCCTTGAGGATTGATTTCCTTTCTGTAGTATGTTCATGTTTGTACGGCCCTGTTCTCAGGCTTGACTGGTTTACCATGTGTTACTTTCATGTCTTTAGAGAGAGGGAAGTGAGTCAACTGTGTGGAGATTCTTGTCACCACGTCTTGTTCCACATTTGCCTTGCCTTGGTCGAGGTAAGAATCTGGAGCTGGAAACTTGTCATTTACACGACTCCAAGTTAGTTTCTTTTAACCATCAAAGAAGGAAAAATTGAGTTTGTCTGCAGTTAAGGAACAATATTGCCTCTTCAAAATGGTACACATTAGTAATTTTGTCTTTGAACAGATGTCCAAACACGGACACTTTTGTGTGTCTGTAATACCTGTGTAGTAACACAGTCTATGCACTACTATAGTGCAACTACTCAGGGAGGATCCATGTACTATTACAGATATCGTAGTGGTATATACAGTTTAAATGCACGTCTCTCACCTTTAGGCTAAGTTCACATTACAAGCCTCATTGTTCACATCTGATGTTTTGCTCAAAATTGATTTGCTTGTCTTGACAGTTCACATTTATAAGTGACCTTATAAGTCGCTCTGGATAAGGGCGTCAGCCAGATGACAGTAATGTAATGTAATGACCTGAATCTGCCTGTAATTTGAACACATCTGTTCTCCGAAACAGCACATCTGCGTCAACACCAAAAAAAACCGCCATGTTCGTGAGACGATTCATAGTATTGAAACTAAACTAAAATGTGAAAAACTGACATAAACTAAAAGCTAATGTGTATGCATTGCATTTTGCCAGGAGAATGGCGAACAGTTCACCAGATGTACATGATCAGGTCGAGAAGGCCAAAAACAAACAAACAAAAAAAAAGCCAAACGGCTAGTTTTTACTGATTTATTTTTTTTCACTTCTGCTGACACCAAGAGGTGTGTGGGTATGAGAAAGGAGCCAGCTCTGTAAAATCCAAATGAATTGCGATCCGACCGCACGTTGCATAGCCACATATCAGATACATATCTGATCTAGGACCACATATGACTCAAATCTGATTTTAAAAGTTTTGATTTTTGCATCCATGTAGACATCAGGGGAAGAATCAGATTTCAGCCTTGTAATGGGAACGTTTGGATTTTAAACTCCTGCAGTTGGCAGGCTTGACCACGTGGACAAAATTTACACTTAATGAAGAAATGGACCCTTTAGTTCTCTAAAGTTTGTTTGTTCTCTGAATAAACTTTAATTCCTGCCTCCCCGGCGAGTTGACTTGAATGGGTTACTGAAACCTAAAACGTCGTTTGCATCCTCTGCAGTTCAGACCCAGACGTCACATAAAGCTAATTAATGCCATTATCACACCTGTGATGAGCACTGCTTTGGTCTGCTCTGACCTGACCCCTGAAAAGAAGAGAAATGTTTCAGTTGTTATACCATCGTCCCGCACCGCATGGAACAAAACACACACTTGGAAAGGTGCGAGTTTGTGAGCAAGCCCGCACATGTACCTGTGTGGGTGTGAATGCACTTCGAGTATGACTGCGGCGTTGTTCATTAAGCGTGCTGCTCTTCTCTGCAGGATAAAACTCTTTCACCTTTTCCATTAAACTGATGACTGTACCGAGAGAAATCGGCCGAGAAGCACCAAAGTCTGCATCTGAAACCTGTGGGATTTTCTTTTTTTCTTTTCTTTCCTTTTTTTTTTTTTTTTTAAAACCATAACTGCGCTTTCAGACGTGTGTAGAACACTTCCCATGTAATCTGGAAAAAAAAAACCCCCAAAAACCTGCCTTTCAGTGCAGTGAGTGGAAAATATGCATATTTCTAATACTCATGACTGACTGATTTAAGGGGTTTCTGTTGGGTGCAGAAAGCACATGGTTTCAGCCAGACTTCCCCTAGTTTTCACCAAACTCAGACCAAAGGGGAAAAAACCCCTTTACTCATTTTAAGTGTAAATTTGAGATTTTGAGAAGCAAGAGGCTTGTCCTCATTATTTCGCCTTTAGACCTGATGGCAAGCTTAAATGTACGTCTATAGATACTGTGTTACTTCAGGAGATGTTTGATTTGAAATCTAAGCAGAACTTGCAGAAAACGGATTACAGTTTCATTTCCTAACCTGAAAATTGCTGTTCATAAGTGTAAACCACAGCAATAAAAAGTATTGCTTCCAAATTATTTCTGTATTACATAAACATAAGAATTTCCTAATGTACAACGATCAGACCGGGTTTTATAGAGCAGACAAGCTTGGTCCATAGGGGCATGTGCAGTCCTGTTTTAAAACCCGCTTCTTGTGTAACACGTGCCCACTTACATGCCATAGATTTTACACACTGCCACGCCATGAGAGGAAGATGACAACGACAACAAGGACATCTTAAAAACACTTCTGAGAAATTTGGCGCGAGTGCTGCCTGCACAAGCTGTGATCGCAATGCGTACTTTTATTTAAATCCATGGGCATCACAGTGACCTAACTGTGCATGAGAGATTACATTAAAACATGGATGTTATTGTAGGGAACAAGATTCCCTTAGCAAAATAGAGCAGAAAAAAGCTTCCTACTTCGGTTGGGAAGGGGGAAAAACGATTCGCTCAAAGAATTCAAGTCAAAGCCAGAAATATGAGAACCTCTCAGTTGAAAGTGGAACTAAAAGTTACGAAAAACTCAATACGATGAGCCGTGATTTGACAAATATATGACAAGTGACAGAAACCGGCTGAGCTCTAATCCAAACCCAGATCAGCAGACACGTGAGGCATAGCGCCCTCTGGTCCTTTAGCTCTGCATTGCCCCCTGGTGGGACTAGCATCCCCCTTACCGCCCCCCCCAGTCTACGGTGTTGGGTGAGGTGTTGTCAGATCAATATAACCTCAGTTTTATTTATTTATTTTTTTTCATGTGGGGCGTGGGGGGGGTCGTTGTTGAGGGAGTGTGGTGGTTCAGCTTTTACAGAACTTGTGTTGTGTAAACCCGTGGCTAGTTACAGGTTGCCAGAAGCGGCGATCTGTGAAAACACTGTGTAGTAGAGGTGAGAGTATAACACTTCCTCCTTTGCACAATGGTTTATGAAGTGATTCATGTTGAAAGTTGAGTGATTACCTCATATTGAAATTCAAACGCTCCTGACTTGAAAGCGGAATCACGAACAGACTTCAAACCGCCGTGCTGTTGCAACTGAACTGAAGCTGACTGAACCCAGATTAGCAAAGAATTTTTGTCAAGTTTGGAAATCCATCAGTTGTTTTGTCCCTTGAAAGATTGCAAAGGTTAATGCCGTGTTTTATTTGCAGCTGATTGTCCCGGCCTCTTTTACAGAGACGGCTCTCTGATTTACTCCATCTGTAGCTGGTGACGTTTTGGACAACTCGGTTTTAAATGTACAACAACAAGGAAAATTAACTGTCATCTACACCCCCATGCACGAGTAATAAAATGATATGTGTTTGGATAATTGTCAGATGGTAAATAGTTTTGGCATGAATTGTGAACCCAGCAGAATTATGTTGAGATGTGAATCTGATTTGTGTTATTAATCGCTGTTGACAGGAGACATGTCCGTACTTTAACTTCTGGTTTTAATCTTGCTTGCTTCTTAAGGGTCTGGATACATATAAAGCTTCTTTTTAATTACAGCTAGCGTAAAGCGCACTAGACCTCTAGTTTAACTGAAGTGCTAACTTAAGTGCGTCTTGTACTTACTGGTCTTCTCTTTTCTCTCTGGATTGTAGGTTACTGAAAGATGGTGGATCGCTTGGCAAATAGCGAAGCTAACTCTAAGCGCATTGCGCTTGTGGAGGGCTGCTTCGGCACAGCCGGCCAGCCGCTAGCCATCCCGGGCCGTGTGCTTATTGGGGAGGGCGTCCTCACCAAGCTGTGCCGCAAAAAGCCCAAGGCCCGCCAGTTTTTCCTGTTCAATGACATTTTGGTGTACGGCAATATCGTCATCCAGAAGAAGAAGTACAACAAGCAGCACATCATCCCACTGGAGAGTGTCACTATCGACACGGTGGCAGACGAGGGTGAGCTGCGTAACGGCTGGCTCATCAAAACGCCGACCAAGTCGTTTGCGGTGTACGCCGCCACAGCCACGGAGAAGTCTGAGTGGATGAGCCACATCAACAAGTGCGTGTCGGACCTACTGGAGAAGAGCGGCAAATCGCCCACGGGTGAGCACGCGGCCGTATGGGTGCCCGACTCGGAGGCGTCAGTGTGCATGCGATGCCAAAAGGTGAAATTCACGCCAGTCAGCAGGCGCCACCACTGCCGGAAGTGTGGCTTCGTCGTGTGTGGCCCTTGCTCCGACAAGAAGTTCCTTTTGCCCAGCCAGTCATCCAAACCCGTGCGTGTATGCGAGTTCTGCTACGAGCAGCTCTCCACGGGGGCGACTCTGCCACCTCGCTCGAACTCGTACAGCCGCACCAACAACATCTCTGAGGACGAGGATGAAGACGATAGCAGTGACTGAGGGAAGCGAACCTTCGCTTTTACTATTTTAGGAATATTGTCCTCAGTTCAGGTCCCAGTGCTTTAGTGTCTTGTTTTTCCATAAAGGGTTTGAAATTAGCAAAGGTTCTCTGAAGGCGTATGACGATTTTTATCTCTTAGTACAATATTAACGAAATGGTGACTTGAACCCTGAAGGCATAGACACTGTATCCATATGCAGGCGAAACGCAGTACGAATCCTGAGTTCCTGTGTTCACAAAAGGACCAATCCCACTCGCTCCTGCAGAAAATTTGGATCAATCAAGTTCGCGCATTCAGAAAGACTGACCAGTCCTACCTGCTGACCACAGTTAATTTAGTTTGTACCCATTTCTAATGAATTTAGTCTGTAAATATGAATAAAAATACAAGCAAAAGGTAATTTAAAGCATGGTAGCACGCACCAGGATAAAGCGAGATGGGTGGGTGGATGGATAAAGCTCATTTTACACTAGACGCGTAACTGTGCACTGCCCTGCGTCCAGTACGCTCCCACATTAATCACAGTGTTCTTTTATCCCATGAGCTTCATATCAGATTGACACCAGAGAGTAAAAGTGGCCCACTACTGCAACTTTTTTTGCTCCAGTGCACATCTCTAATCGGATCTGTAAAGACAGTAAGCGTATTTGCTAATTTCAAGCTCTATGTACAGCTGATTTTATCATCTTGTTGTTTTTTTCTTTTCCCTGATTTCTTTCCAAATTCCTGTTTCGTTTACCAATGAATCCTAGACTCTGCTATGACCCTGCTTTTTCCACAGGGAAGAGTTCACTCAGCTGTTTCGGTGCTGACAGTATTTTTTTTTTTCTCTTTTTTTCTCTTTTCTCCTCGCTGTACCCCTACCAGGACCTGTATTTATTACAGTGGGGATAAGGGAAGAAATAAAGAAAGGATGCATATTTTGATAGGTTTATATGTGAAACTTTATCTCCCTGTTAGTTAATCCTTCCCAATAATATTCTTTGCTAATGACAAATCACAAGTGTTGAGCGTTACAGTAAGTTAAATGTACATAATGTGGTAATATAGATAGTAAGTCCCAAAATATAATCTGACATAGGCCTTTAATGCCACGATGCCTTCTTTCATATTTTTCGGTAGAAACCATTGAACCTGTAAAAGCCATCTTATGGCCTGTTAGCAATTAGAAATTTCTCACCTGAGGTCGGATTTTATATTTAGAGACGAAAGAGCATAAAGTGAAAATAGATCTGTTTAAATAAAATAAAAATAAGTAGATAGTGAGTTTTATTTGATTTTAATTTTTTCTGAAAGATACTTTAGTTGAGTCCAGATGTCCCGGGGCACGTTTTGTGCGATCATTAGAGTAACTAATGGTAGGCTGTGCCCTGTAGTCCAGTGTGCTGCACAGCTGAATTGGGCACTGAACGTCAGCAGGACCAATGCCCTCCTCCTCCTCCTTGTGCTTTTATCGGCGTGGGGCTACACTGTGTGGACGCGCCCATGTCTCAAACAGGAATTGAGATGCAGAGCATTATGAGGAAGTAACCTCCACATGACCTTGCCTTGTTCTACATTTGAATCACACACAACTAAATGCACTAATATGTTGAATTTTGGGTATAATGTTTCATTTCTAATATTGTAAGACTGTTATGACCTAGCTGTGCTAATGTATAATTGAGAGCATGGGCTTCAGGTAGAACATGCAAGATTAATCAGCTTTTGTTAATTTTGCTAACGTCGTCTCTCAGTAAGGACTTGTTGTCATATCACTTTTTCAGAACTGACATTGAAAAGGGAAATTAAGTGATTTTTGGCTCTAGGGTCGAGACTGTTCCAGATCTCTACTGTTATATGCAATGAGAACACAAATCTCAAATGGCAAGCATTTTGTTATTTAGAAATTAGATTGCATTGTGATTTTTACTTTTGAACAACCGCAGACTTGAGGAACTACTGTACAGTGTCTGTCTAATCATTGCCTCTCAGTCCATCTTTGTTGTATTATGCCTGTGTGGACGTTTTGGAAGTAATGTCCAGCTCTTAATTTGTGTGTCTCCTGAACGTCTTTGGATCAGCTACCGGCACTTTACTGTGTGTTCGCTCAGCCGAGGTGGAGGGTCAGCACACACTGGAGCAGCAGTGGTGTAAAGTCCGGTAGGGTGACCAATCTTTAAACGAGTGGAGCTGAACATGCCTGAGAATGATTGCACTTGTTGGATTCTGGGCCACAAGTCAGTGTGATGAAGATGGGTTCCGCGGTCACGTGGGGCGCCTGTCTGGCTTTAAACTGACACCAAACCTAACACATAACCACATGTTCGTAATTATGTGGGTTGCCTGGCTGCTTGATCTGAATTTTTTTTTTTACATTACTCACGTATGTATGTGGTCGTGTATTCAACAAGTGCAACTGGCAAAGAAGAGAGAATTTTTGCAAGTGATTTCATTATGTACCTAGTATTGTATTTTTTTCCTCTCCCTCGTTTCCTTTACTTGTCTGTCTTTGTCATTGAGAACTTTGAAAGGGCTCAAACTTGAATGTAATCCATCATATAATTGTTAGATACTAATTTTCAGGAACAGAAAAAAAATATATATATTAATTGTTTACAACCTGTGTCTTGTGTTGTGTAACACACAAATGAGTCAATTAGTGCAGTTGGTGGATAGCAATAATTGCTTAATCATTTAACATAGTTTACAGTATTAGCATTCATTCATTCATTCGTCAGTTGGTCCTCATCAGGATTGTGATCTGGGGCCTCATTGCAGAAACTTCCCAGGTCTCATCACAGGCAGCCATGTCATTCCTGTGTCTGTGGTGGAATTCCAACACAAGCACACATCATTTTACTTAATGAGGTACTGATTAGGTGATCACATGACCCAAATTTTATTTAATGAGAAAAAGTATAAAAATCACTGTTGTGGTTATCACTATCCTCGTACAATAGGACCAGGTTGGATGGTAAAAACAGTGCTAGTAGTACCTTAAATTTAATTGGAATACAAAAAATATCAAGAGTTCAAAAGAAAAGTGTGTAAAAGAAGGGATTACTTCTGGCTTTCCTTACAGAGGGATACAGTGAATGTCAGGTTGTCCATCCTCAAAATTTCAAAGACAGCAGCTCTTAAGAGCAAGGTCAAGCAGCAGACACTGGGGACAATAAAGCTGTAGACTGGCAGAGGATGAAAATGACTCTCCACTGACCAGGATGAGCATAAACTCCTATGAATATGACTCAACAAATGCAGGATGACATCAAGTGCCCTACAGAAAGAATGGGAAATGGTATCTGAGCTTAAACTGCACGGGAAGGACCATTTGAAACGAGCCCCTGTGGGCAGGTCAAAGTCATACAAAAGTAAAAGAAGCCCTTCAAGCAAAGAAGAGCTGAGGTTTGGGCAGATTTTTGTTTGTGAAGGACACAAGAGTTGAACCATGCAGAAGGATATCCTGGAAGAAACTTGCTTTCTTCTGCTCTAACAATGTTCCCCAACTCTGAAGATTGGGAATTTCAGCAGGACAATGCTCAACATCAATGCTCAGTAGTTCAGCAATTGTTTGCTAGGTGGCGGTGGCATGCATGCTACTAGTTGCTTACATGCGTCAGATGAGCTGTGGTCAATGTGAAGCCATACTGTTTTTTCGGCGATCATTTGGTGTTTTTCACTGTTTTTCTGCCCAGTGCCATCATTATGCCACCCAAAGATAAGTCTAGTGGTAAAATAAAGCATGTCAATCTTAGTATTGGCCAGAAATTGGAGCTCATTAAGACGTTTGGTGTTTCTGTCTCCTGTATTTGTGAGGAGTATGGTGTGAACACACATAATAAGGGAAATGACATTTACAATTGTATTTACATATTTATTTACATTTGTATTTAATGTACTTACCTATTTATGTTGGTTATGATGTTTGTCATGTGTACAGTACTTGGATAGCACTTTTATGGACCTTAGTGGTGTTTTTCCTTGTATTTCCACTATTTTAACCCCCCATCCCCGCGCGCACCCCTTCACATCATACTATTCAAGTCAACGGACAACCTGTCCCCCCAATTAGTCCGCTAATGTGAGGATGTACTGTACATCCATCTCTGTACCTGATTCAGAAATCTGCAACTGTACTGTCGTGGATACTCTAGGGTTCCTGAACAGATATATTTTGGTACATTCATTCTACATGAATGAGCTGAGTTACATTTAAAGTTTGATTAAAATTACACAAAGATTAAAGGTTAAGTCTCTGGTACATCCTAAACATGGATGGAAAAATGATATACAGTTAAATTCAGGATTTTTTAAAAATGATATAGGAGGACTGAGAGAGGACAGGATATAGCCATCAGTTGAGGAATTGCTTCTGTAATAGGAAGATTTTAAACATTAACAAATGTTCACAATGTTTACTACTAACTATAGCCATCTAGCTCAAATAAAACTAGCTAAGGCCTGCTAGCTCTGCAGAGGCTTAATCTCTGAATCACTTACTGACCCATCTTCTGCCGCTTAATCCTGTTCAGGGTTTGGGGGGAAGCTGGAGCCAATCCCAGCTGACTTTGGGTGAGAGGCGGGGTACACCCTGGGCAGGTCACTAATCCACCACAGGGTGACACACAGACAGACAACCATTTACACTCATTCACAGGCAATATAGAGTGGCCAATTAGCCTAATCCCCTCTGCATGTCTTTGGATTTGTGAGAGGAAACCGGAGTTCCCAGAGGAAACCCACATGGACACGGGAAGAACATGTAAACTCCACACAGAAAGGCACCCAGCTCGACCCTGGGGATCGACCCCGGACGTTCGTGCTGTGACGTGACCGTGCTAACCACTACACACTTGCTGCTTATACTACTACTGTAGTCCATCATTCTAAACAAGAGGAATTTGATGCAAATTTGAAGGCACCATTGCCCGGCCTTTCCTAATAAACGCTCTACTGACTTTATAATTCAGATATGTCTCAAAACATGAAAATCCAGTGCAGTAGTAACGCAGAGTATAACAATTACTTTAACTCCGTTTATTTTATTACACGTGACAAGTCAGAACCAGGAGAGCTGGGAAACGCCACAGTGATGATTCATTCCCACAACAAGACCTGATTATTTTATCACGCACAACAAATACAGGTTGTGTTGCTTCTGCAGTGGGTGCATTTTTCACCTGTGGAGAAATTATACCTAAAGGATGTGCCATCATAAGAAATCAGAAAGAGGAGTGAACTGAAACTTGGAATAAAGCGCCACCTGGAGGAATGTTTCAGTGCAGCAGCCTGGTTAAAATGGCCTCAGTGTCCAGTGCATTGGGATCAAAGTGATCTCCCAGAGGTCTGTCAGTTTACAGCTGTGGATATCACCACACAGTATTAACCAAATCATTACACTTATAGTGGAGTTTTATCATTCTTCACTTAAATGAAATAGGTTTAATCCAAACCTCAGTGACTCAAAAACAAGAAAACGTCTGAATAAGTTGAACCTAATGTTTCTCTTTGTGGAAAGTTCAGAAATAAAAATATATGCCTTTAATGAATCCCCAGCATGTACGATACACAATTAGTATTATTATTGGTCAAGTGGGACACTTTTGAATAGTTTAAAGGACATTTTATATTTTTCATAAAGATATCCTGTTAGATTTTATGACACTGGGATGGTGGGATTAGTGTTAAATGAGTCCCTGGCTATAAAAAGCCCCTGCTCGAGTGAGTTTATGATTAATGTGAACATGACTCAACATAAAAAATCTGTTCAAACTCCACAATACAGTAGTCATGGGTTTAAAGGACAAAATGTTGCAAATTTTCTATGAAAATAAAAACAACTACCTTTTGGAAACTAGTCTTGTTTTCAATACAGTATTGTTCCTTTATTACTAGATTATATGTACAAAGCTGTCGGGAAGAAGTAACTCATCACTTTTCCTGCTGAGCTTTAAATATCACCCTGCACAGTGGATGCCGGAGGGCGGTGGGGAGGGAATGCATCAAAAATCCAAATGAACTGAAAGCGCTGGACCAGAACTCCCGCACCTTCTGTGTGGCACCATTCCAACCCCCAGCACAGCCATGACAAAAGACTCACAATTGTTTCAAAATCACCCCGAGGCATGCCAACAGGGCAGTCAAAGGGCAGGGTCTTTGTCCAAAGAGTAGGCTGGAGACTGCAGAGCTCATCAGAGTCAGGAGTGTAAGGACACAGACCAGCCCAAGTCACAAAATAGGAGCTGAAACAGGTCCACTGTACTGCCAGGTTAAAACGAGCCTTAGTGAAAGAGCCCAAGAACACAGAGAACTCAGAAGAAACCTGGACCCTCTAATGAATCTATCCAGCCTGCTAAATGTGTTTGTAAAGGTGAAGCAGAACTCACAGGTGAAGTGTATGAAAAGCACTAGGACTAATTATGTGACAGAGCGACTCATATTTGGAGGTTTTTTTGCAGCACATTTGAAGGAGCTGTATGAGGAGAGAGAGCTGCTGGGCACAGGAGGATTTGGCTGTGTGTTTGCTGGGATATGGAAAGAAGATGGATTGCCAGGAAGTCTTTTCTTTTCTGTAATTAATCTAGTCTTTGTCCATCTTTATAAGTAATCAGAAGTAATGTTGTAAGTAATCAGTGCTACTAATATACATAAGTCACCGAGCCCTGCTCTCTCTCAAGCCTGACTCACCCAACTGAGGGGAAGAGAGAGCTTATAAAATGTCATGTCTTTTGTTATTTTTAATTTGAATTTAAAGCTAATCTCTGTATAATATAATGTAAATTGCCAGGTTATATCTATCTATATATATAAAATTCTTTTCGCATTTGAAACGGAAATGACGTATGACCACAGAACACATCATACGTGCGTATGACCGGAAACAGCGTAACTAGCGCTTACATTTTATATGAAAACGGTGTAGGTACTGGGAACTAATCACTTCGTTTGTGGATGCCATTTTTATATCATTGTTACGGATAGTTATTATTTGTGTGAGAGTTATTTTACTGATATTGAAAAGAAGTACACACCTATTTGGTAAGTAATTATTTAAGAAGACTTTGATCTAAATATATCAAATTCTTTTCGCGTTTGAAATGGAAATGACGTATAATCACTATTTGTTGAAAAATAAAATTGGTAATTAACAAACTTATTTTATAAATACCGCATTTTATTTTTTCCCCCTTGCACTCAGTGAACGAAACCACTGGGTAATCAGCTAGTATACATTACATTATTTTACTGTTATTTTGGCAGACGCCCTTATCCAGAGCGACGTACTTTTTAAAAAAAAATTTTTAATCTCATTTATACAACTGAGCATTGTGAGGTTAAGGGCCTTGCTCAAGGACCCAACAGTGGCAGCTTGGTGAAGCTTAGATTTGAACTCCCGACCTCCTGGTTAGTAGTCCAATATCTTAGCCTGCTGAGCTACCCCCTGCCCCCATATGTGTACATATAATATCATTAGCCTCAGTCATTGTTTATTGAAATATGACTTAGACAATTATGCTATGAGCCTAACTCTCTGTCTCTGTGTGTGTGTGTGTGTGTGTGTGTGTGTGTGTGTGTGTGTGTGTGTGTGTGTGTGTTTGTGTGTGTGTGTGTGTGT
>JAQLOM010000032.1:18721459-18737341 GCA_030068315.1 Chrysichthys thysi
AAAAGAAATACTTTGGGCCCTAGTTTCTCCTCGTTCTGTGATCCTTCTTGCTGCCTCCGCCGCCGTTCATCCTAACACTTGTTATCCAGCATTGCATTACAAACCCAAAATTATTAAGCAGTATATGAACATTGTGGCCTGCAGCTTTATTAACACACATGAAGCAACATTTTCAGAGCATGGAAACCAAGTGATTTCTAGGCCTTAAACCCTAGCCCATATAACATGACTTGTTTGAATCTGTTTGAATTAAGATCTTAATTTCGAATCAAGTTAAAATACATAAGTTCAACAACTTAATAGGTAAATTATGGCAGGTATTAGTTAAATTGGTTAAACAAAAATAAGTACATTTACAAACTTAATCCATTGTAATGACATGGAAATTATCCCTCAATCACTCATCTTCTACTGCTTAATCCTGTTCAGGGTCATGGGGGAGGCTGGAACCAATCTCAGCTGACTTTGGGCAAGAGGCAGGGTACTTGCTGGGCCAGTCGCCAATCCACCGCAGGGCCGACACAAGGTGACAGGAAACCATTCACACTCACATTCACACCTACAGGCAAGTTAGAGTAGCTAGCTAGCCTAATCCCCTCAGTGCATGTCTTTGGACTGTGGGAGGAAACTGGAGTACCAGGACGAAACCCACATGGACACAGGGAACACATGCAAACTCCACACAGAAAGGGTTACCCTTTCCACTTTCCTAACCCAAACCCACACAACTCCATACAGAAAGGGAAACCCTGACCCTAATCCTAGGATCGAACCCAGGACCTTCTTGTAGTGAGGCAACAGTGCTAACCATCACACCGCCATGCCGCCCTGACATGGGCATTACATTAATGTAAAAGCTACAAGGTAAAAGGCCCTAATTAGTTTTTAGAGAGTAATTATGTAAAATGGACTCACCAATGACCAAGTTCACTGCTTGAAAAGAAAAGATGCACAAAGATCTTTCATTCATTTGGCTTAAGATTTTCTTGTTTGTGAACAGAACACATAGCCCAACTGACAGTGAATGCTAGCTAACTAGCTTGCTAAATTAACTGAATGGAATGCTTGCTAGCTAAGTTTGATGGCATTTACGTATGATATTTTAGTGAGGATGCTAGCTAGCATTAGTAGCAGTAGCCGAGTTTTCTGATTGACGGCCTATCTATCTACCTACCTACCCATCTATCTTGTTTATTTATTCATACTAGTTTATTATACTACATGAAAGTGGCCATACCTGCATACTTTACTGTATACTAGGGTGGGAAGTACAATGCAGTACGCAGTGTATACTGGGTGTGTATGCAGTGTATATCACACCAGTACGGAGTTTCAAACACAGCCTCTGATTCCTGTTTATAACGCCATGCCAAGTGTACATAAATGGTCATTTGATATGTGCTTTCAAGCATTCCATGCATACACACACACACACGCACACGCACACGGAGGGCAGGACGAGTATGCATTATTCCTCTTGCTTGCGATTGGCAGGTTTGCTCTATTACAGGACTTATTTTTTGTGTGCAAGCACAGACTTCCATACATTCACTAGGTCAACGGAATAATGTATTTAAACTGAGTCGCACAACACATTTTCACTTTCATTTTTGACTGACAACTGCTTTAAGCCTGGCTTTCCCTAACGTTTCATTAGAATGCAGCAATGAAATGTTTACCAGTATCCACATTATTCACCAATCTTGGTTTAATTCATTCAAATGATCAGGTATCTTTCTGCAACTCAGACTATTTTCTGGTGAAAAGTGCAGCTTGTAGGAAAAATCTCATTTGAAACCCCTGACACCTAAAGCTGGGGCATCTATTAATATTTATTAGGTGTTTGTGAACTTTCTGTTTTAACATCTTGACATTTATTGGACAATGTCTTTTTTGTTTATCCTGCCTGGAACCAGAGCTTCTCCTTATGATGACTGGTAAATCCCTCCAACTGGTGGAACCTTGTCACCAATTACCAAGATCTGCCGAGTATGAACATGACTAACATCTTAAATTTAAACACACTTGGAACTTGTAGTGGTGGTGTAATTTGTAAATACTGTTGCCACGGCGAGCGGCACAGTGGTGTAGTGGTTAGACGTGTCACCTCACAGTAAGCTGGCCTGGGTTTGAGCCTACAGCCAACTGGGGCCTTTCTGTGTGGAGTTTGCATGTTTACAAACAGCAAACAATATGCAAGTACAAATTTTTGTTTGATGATTTGCATTAATTCCTGAAATTTGTTGTTTATCAGTCTAACTAGCTAGCTGTAACTTCCTCAACTAGCAACTTAGCTGCTTTGGGGTAGTATAGATACAGTATATATTATCAGTACATTATCATAATTGGCAAGTGCTCAAAGGATCACAAGGAGTTCCTCTCACTATTATTGAAATGTGAGGCCTATACTGAAGGCTGTAAGAGTTAATGATCAGTTTCCACAAAATAAAATGGTGGATTTCTAACTGACTTCTTTTTGGATCAGTGTTTACTCCCACACTTGTGCCAGGTTTGTTACTGCTTGTAAGTAGAACTTCTCTTATGGTTGAAAACCTATATAACATCAGTTTGAACTCATATGCTAGAAAGGCACCTCCATTTTCATGATCAGTGGGCTAAATCATACTTATTAATATAATCGTTGTTGTTGTTGTTGTTGTTATTATTTTGTAATACCTGCCACATCCTTCAATCCCATTCCTTCCTAAACACACACAGATCCTGAATCCACTAATGGTTTGTCTCAGATGTGTGTGAAACACTGACTTTTGAGTAATAACCTAAACATAAAACATATCAAAGCAGTACTTTACCTTGTGGTACCTGTGACACTAGACGTGTAGCTTCCTCCACTGTTGTGCAAAGCACCTGGATGAAACTCTGGGAGATTGCTTGCAAAGCTGTGAAATCAGACACGCCATAGATGTGCTGGTCATGTGGCATACTGGCAATTTCCTTCAGCTGCTCCATATCAGCATCTTTAATACCAATGGCATAAAGTATGATTCCCTGGTCCTTCAGGTCCTGTGCATGGGGCCCCACATTGTCCTGTGACTGTCCATCTGTGATAACCACCGCAATTTGGGGAACCCCATCTTTAGCACGACTTCCTGCTTCTTTCACAAAGTGCTGCTTCAGCAAGAAGTTTAAACCTAATCCAGTCAAGGTGCCACCTCCTTTGTATCTGAGGTTTGTGATGTAGTCAAAAATCTTTTGCTTGGTGTCAAAGGTGTTAAGGTAGAATTCAGAGTTGGGTGAACTGCTGTACTGCACTAGTCCGATTTGAACCTTGTCAGGACTTACATCGAAACTGTTCACCAAAGTGTGAAGAAAGTCACGGATCTTCTGGAAGTTTTCTGTGCCAATACTCCAAGAGCCATCCACAAGGAAGACAATATCAGCTAATGCTTCCTGTGTGCATACTGGCAAAAAAAAAGTCCAGGTCACTTGTACAGTATGAATGTTTTGCACACAAAAACTATTTGCACTGTTCAAGTCCACTAAACAATCATTTTTCTTTATGTATTTCCTCTTTAAATTATTCTGTTAATTAAAGTGGACACACTGTACACACCTGTTTTCTGTGCACTGCTGACAAGGAGAGTTGATGCGAATACAAAAAGAGACAGCGGTACTTTTATTTTTCCCATGGCCTCAGTGATCTAATGGACAAATGAAGAATAATAACAAATATATTCATATCATTTGCACAGTATGCCAATTAATACGGTATATACAGTGAAATGAAAGTTGAGAGGTTCAGCTAAATTGTTAACATGAAATATAATTTATACTAAATGTCTCACAAGGGGGAAATGAATACATACTACATGAAATTTAAGAGTGTCTGAGGGTAGAACAAGCCATTCAAAAGTCATACAAACAACAGGTTCTTAAACTGTAGCTAAGAAATTTACAAACATAGGATGTGTCTAAAATTCTATTATTATTATTATTCATATGTGAAACTAGGTCAAATTTTGTTATTTCTTTGAAAACAGCATGTTTCACATAGATTTATGGCAGTCGTGTCCACATCCTGGCCATCTGTGTGATCTGGGGGCAGTCGGAAAAATCTGACCTGGGCTAAATAAGATTACTTTTGTGATCCAAACATACCGGTTACTTTGAGAAACAACAAGCTCGAGAGCACATGCTTCCCATTAGCTCATAGCTCAATTAATAAGATTGATACTTTATAGTGTTCGGGCAATATATTTTGTTAATGTTTTAGATTTCTTTTAAAGATTCAGGATTTAAAATCTAATTTACTGCTAATGATTATAATGTAATTGTTTTGTTAATGTAATAATTCAAGCTAAAAATCCTTACAAAGGTAAAAAAAAAAAAAATCATCTTAGTAATCAGCGGTTTAAGTCTGTCGCCTGTTCTTTAAAGTCTTATCCTTCCTTTGAAGCTGTTGTGACATTTATTTTTAAGGCAAAAGCCTAACCCTGCTTAGGAGTAAATGTGATTAGATCAATCATTTATAATCAATATCTATAAGCTTTATTATACTGCATATAATATAATGTGTGATTACTAAATCAAATATATCAAATTATATCTAAGAATAGAAATCATTAATGAAACTGTGAACTATATTGCTATTGCCAGATCATTGCCATATTGCCAACTATATCGCTAGGAAAACTATTGCACATATATGTTAATTGTATTTAATTAGTCTATCTGCTTTTTATTAGTTAACATAAATTCTTTAAATTTTATTTAATTCTAATTATTTAATTACAAAAGATACATTAAGCTAAAATTCTTGTGGGTTGATATATCGTGTGAAAAAAAAAAAAAAAAAAAAAAAAAGATACAAAATTCTTAATGGCCTCTTGAGGTTTCTGTACTATTTACATTAGCCAACAATCATGGTTCATGATTGATGTATCTAGATAAAAACATGCCAGTACATTGGTACAATGTAAGCAACACAGCTACAACTAATAAACCTAATAATGGGTGTGTTTGATTTACAATGGGTGTGTGAATGATCAAAAATTGACAATAACTAATAATTTAAGCAGTGTGGCTCTTCCTTAATCTGTTGCCACAAAGGTGAGTGCACACAAGTGTCTAGAGGGTCTTTGTATGATATTGAATTACAGTTTCTCTTCACTGGAAATAAGGGGCCCAAACATGTTCCAGCAAGGCAATGCCCATGTGCAGAAATCAAGGTTCACAAAGACATGGTTTGTCAAGGCTGGAGTGGAAAATCTCAAGTGTCCTAAGCCCAAACCCAGTGAACACTTTTGGGATGAACTGGAACACCAACTGCACCCCAGGCCCCCTCACACAACATCAGTGCCTGACGTCATAAATACTCTTGTGATTGAATTAACACAAATTTCCACAGCCACACTCTAAAATCTAGTGAAAAGTCTTCAAAGAAATGTGAAGGTTATTATAACCACAAAAGTGGACTATGAGCTCAATTTCAAAAAAGTTGGAATGCTGTGTATAACATAAATAAGAAAGAATGCAATCATTTGCAAATCCGTCTGACCTATGTTTAATTGAATACAATACAAAGACAAGACATATAATGTTCATACTGATAACCTAACAGGTTAATTGGTGACGGGGGATAGTAGCATGACGGGATATGAAAAGGGCATCCTTGAAAGGCCTTGTCATTCACAAGCAAAGATGGGGTGAGGTTCTCCATTTTGGGGGGAAAAAAAGCCTTCATGGGTAAAGTGTCCAACAGTTTAAAAACACAATCGTTTGGTAATTTACCACCTACAATCCATAATGTCATGAAAATATTCAAAGAATCCTGAGAAGTCTCTGCATTTAAGGTGCACTTTCACTTTCAAAACATACTTTCAGTACAGCTATTCACATGAAATGTAGATAAGACACTGGTATTAACTCAATTAAACTACCCAGTAAAAAAATCATATTATTCCAGTTGATAAAAAAGGTTATGCACAGTGAAGTGGAATGAAACAGCTAAAAACTACTGAACACACAACTTGAAATTTATTTGATACTCGGTGGAGAAGTCTTTGTTTCCGATGTCAGCTTCATAATGTGACGAAACTAATCTCTCACAATGTTCAGGTGGGATCCTGGCTGATTCTTCTGCATAAACAGCCTTTAAATGAAATGGTGAATTATGCTCTTCAGTTTATTTTGCAAATTTTCTATTGGATTTAAGTTTGGTGATTGCCTGGGCTAGTCCAACACCTGTGTTTTCTTTCTATGGAACCAACTGAGAGTCTCTTTTGCAGTATGTTTTGGATTCTTCTCCTGCTGGAAAGTCCACCCATGTCTCATCCTCATCATCTTACACAACAGAAGGCAACAGATGTCAAATGATTCATTACAAGAATTTTCCAATTCTTTCATTTTCTCTTTGATAATTTAGATTCTGATGGTAACATGAGAAGAGAAACAGACCCTTACCATGATGCTTCCACCTCTGAACCTCTGTAGTTATGATATTTTTAGGGTCACATACAGAGTCAAATATGGTGCTTTGAAAAGAGTGATCCCCCCCCGTAATATTCTTTAGTAATTTACATTCTACAAATGTTCTGTTGCAAACTTCAAACAAGATTTGACATGCATTTCCATGTTTCAGCAATGAATTCTGGAGTGATCGAGAATGGGAACTATGGCTGTGGAGTGCACTGGCTATTGACTTCTCTTTGTACCTATTGCTTACAGCTCTTTCTAGAGCTCTTTTCAAGTGGTCATTAGCTCTTGGACTATTTTTCTGACTACATTACATTACATTACAGTCATTTGGCAGCTGCTCTTATCCAGAGCGATCTATCTATGTATATTTATACAATTGAGCATTTGCGGGTTAAGGGCCTTGCTCAAGGGCCCAGCAGTGGTAGCTTGGTGGTGCTTGGATTTGAACTCCCGACCTTCCAATCAGAAGTGCAGCATCTTAACCCCCTGAGCTAACCTACTAGCTACTACTTGAAGTACTAACCTACAGCATGTAGCTAATTCTTATTAGCACTGGTTGGAGAACTACTTAGTGCAGTCAGCTGGCTTTCTTACTTTGTTCAACATTTCGGTTTGTTTGATTTCGGTCTCATCTGACCACAGAACCTTCTCCCGAGCACTCTCTGAATCATTCAGGTATTCATTGGCAAATTTCAGATGGGCCTTTACATGTGCCTTCTTGAGCAGGGGGATTTTGTAGGCACTGCAGGATTTTAATCCATTACGGCGTAGTGTGTTACCAATGGTTTTCTTGGTGATTGTGGTCCCAGCTGCCTCGAGATCGTTAACAAGCTCCTCCCATGTAGTTCTAGGCTGACCTCTCACCTTTCTCATGATCATTCTCACCCCACAAGGTGAGATTTTGCGTGGAGCCCCAGACCGAGGTCGACTGATTGTCATTTTGTGTTTCTTCCATTTTCGAACAATTGCACCAACAGTTGTCTCCTTCTCACCCAACTTCTTGCTTATGGTTTTGTAGCCCATTCCAGCCTTGTGCAGGGCTACAATCTTGTCCCTGACGTTCTTAGACAGCTCTTTGGTCTTGCCCATGGTGGAGAGGTTGGAGTCTGAATGATTGATTGATTGATTGTGTGGACAGCTGTCTTTTATCCAGGTAACTAGTTGAGACACTTGTCTTTAATGTTGGTGACGAGTTGAAATTAGGAGTATCTAACTGGTCTGTGGGAGCCAGAACTCTTAATGTTTGCTAGGGGATCAAATACTTATTTCACTCAATGAAATGCAAAACAGTTTATATATTTTATGTAATGTGATTTGCTAGATTTTCTTTTTGATATTCTATCTCTCATTGTTAAAATAAACCTACCATTAAAATTATGGACTGTTAATTTCTTTGTCAGTGGGCAAACTTACAAAATCAGCAAGGGGTCAAAGAAATATTTCCTCCACTGTACATAAAGCCATATTCGCTGTTCTCTGGAAAACAACACTGCAGCATATCAGTTTTCCCTTTAAACCTATCTTTGAAGTGTTACCAGACCTGTCCAATTATTCAGAAACATGCCATTTGGCCCAGGAGAGAAAAGGGGACAGGAAACACATACTTGGCTGCTGTCCCAACAGTCTCTGGGGAAACAAAGCATTCAGTGGCTTATCGATCAGTGACATCACACCTCCCTTTGAGATTCTGATTCCTTTCTTTAAAATTTTTTTGCAAATGGCAAACTTTAAGAAAAGCCATGTATTTTACATATATATTTTTTATTATAATTATTATTATTTTTTTTTTATAAAAATGTGACTAACAGAAACATCCATCACATTTGCTGGAGAAGGTAGGCACCCCATGCTCCAGCAGTGGTCACCATCTAGGATTCTTGTGCCAGAGTGACCGAAAGAATCAGAGGGGATTGTCAAGACCACCCTCAGGCAAGACACTGTCCTCCTGTCAGCGCTGACAGAACAGCACTCACAGTTAGAAATTTGCTTTCCCAGAAGCCAGTGAGAGGAAACATGCCAAGAATTAGGACCTGGTGGAGCCGAGCTGCTGCAAAAGAGTTTGCAGACCAGTTCCTTAGAAGAGTTTATAGTCTGCTTGGAGTGATAATGTAAATAGGAACAAAGCTATTAAGAGTACCACAGATTCCCTGGACAAAATCTTCTAATGTGGCTGTGGATCAAAAGGAGTAGCCTGGGGAGTAAGTGTTAGTTGGACACAAGCCAGGCCTTAATCAACTCTGGCTGGGTTGTCTGGAAAATCATGTGATGTGTTAATAACAGAAACACTCAATTATTCTGTTCTGCTCCATGCGGTTCAATTCCTTTAAATGAGCTTGCGATAAGATACAGATCCTCTTCATCATTATATACATGGCTGTCTCATATTACTGGCATCATTTTGGCCTTTCTGCTTCTGATTTCTATCTTAAGTTAAAAAAAAGTGTATAAATGACAATCTTTAACAACAATCATGATTTTGTGAAAAGGTGGAAAGATATGGACAAGGCACCACACAATGTGCACTGATCATGCACCTGAATATTTTTGCATTTACAGAAACAGTCAATCAGGTGGCAGCAGCACAATGCATAAAATTATATTAAAACAGGTCAATAGATTCAGTTATTGTATAACCCCAGAATGGAGAAAAATGTGACCATGGCATGATTATTGGTAAACAGGTTTTTTTTTTTTTTTTTACCCTCTATTGTTGTTACTGAGACTTTTAAAAATCCTACTGTTCAACCACTGATCAAAACATCTAGTCGTAACCCCTCAGTTATGTCAAATTACAGGCTGATTTCTAAACACATATTCCTTTGCCTTTTTAGACAGCACTGAAACAGCCCTCTTAAGGGTCTTTAACAACAAACATTTAGCAAATGCCTTTGGTAAAGTACTTTTTAGCAGGTACCTTTGTTATCCTCATGCTTTTAGATATGACTGCTGCATCTGATACTGTTGAGCACAGTATCCTTATCTTTCACCTGGAACATTAGGCGGGCATCAAAGGTGCAGCCTTGGGCTAGTTTCATTCCTACCTGGCAGACAGAGATTTTTGTGTTAGTATAGGTGATTTTATGTCCTCTTCAGTGCCTCTTTATTGTGGGGTGGCGCAAGGTTCAATTCTGGGGCCCTTCTTTTCTCTCTGTATCTGCTTCCTTTGGGATCTATTTTGAAAAAACATGGGATCTCCCTCCAATGCTATGCAGATAATTGTCAAATGTATATCACTTTAATGCAAAATAGCGCTTACTCCATCCGACCACTATTGGAATGCCTCGACGACATCAAGGTGTGGACGTTGTTAAACATTCTGAGTTTTAATGAAAAGAAGTTATTTTGTTTGGTCCAATTGCTACTCTGATGCCCCCATTTTAACCTTGGTTCTAATTTAATAAGCAAATCAGTTCCATTGTGCAGAAAAGTTTCTTTCAGTTAAAGCAGATAGCTAAGCTAAAGCCTGCCAAGCCTGATTCATGCTTTAATCTGGACTATTGCAATGCTCCTTATGTTGGGGTTTGCCAGGCTTCCCTTTCACACCTTCAGGTTGTCCAGAATGCTGCAGCTCACCTTTTAACAGGAGCACACAGGCGTGAGCACATTTCACCAATTCTGTCTGCTCTTCACTGGCTCCCTGTGTGCCATAGAAATGATTTTAAAATTCTCCTTCTGGCATATAAATGTCTGAATGGTCTCACTCCACCCTACCACTCTGTCTTGCTTCAGCCTTATGTTGCCTCTTGGTCCCTAAGGTCTGCTGCTTACCAGACCTTGGTTGTCCCACGCTCTTGGCTGAAGCTCAGAGGGGATCAGGCTTTTATAATCACAGCTCTAAATTGCCTTTAGAGATTAGGCAGGCTCCTTCATTTCCTGTTTTTACATCTCTTTTAAAATCACATTTGTTTTCTTTAGCTTTTACCACAATGCGAGGTGTTGAACTTTTATTCCCAGTTGTTGTTTTACTCATTCTTCTGTTTTTTTTATGTCTGCATTTATGTCTGCAACTTTTATGTCTGTATGTACAGTATGTATGTATATGTGAATATATGTATGTGTGTATATTTATACTGTATATATATATGTCATGGTCACTGAGGCCACACTTATTCTGATGTACTTAATCCCCCATTCTTATGTGTAAATAAACATATTTAAATGAGCAGGTGTAGACTAACTCTTTTTTTGACAAAGTTATACAAGTTTTTTTTTATTTTTTTTTTATTTTAAATAGACGGTCAGCCTCATCTATTGCATCACAAACAACTATATCCATATTTTTTCTATGAAACTTCAGTAACTCCAACACATTATCCACAGTATGATGTGAGACAGACCTCTGCTTCGTGCCACTTCCCGTATGTTCGTAATTATCCTTCATTATGTTTATCAGTGCACAAGGACTGTATACACACACACACACACATACACACGCACACACACACGCACACACATAGAGAGAGAGAGAGAGAGAGAGAGAGAGAGAGAGAGAGAGAGAGAGAGACGGAAAGCCTTCAAGGCATTCTACTTATAAGGGCATTAGTTTGCAGTACGTCCTGTTCAGTTCAGTGATCTGGAGCCTGTGCACAGAAAATTACTGAGCAAAAGTCAATTTTACAATATATCCAGGACATGGTATTCACTACATTTCAAAGGTACTTTCTTACTTGTGTTTTCTAAATTGTGTGTATGTGTGACAGATGTATTTATATTTGATATTTTTTAGCTTTTTAAAAACTCTTTCAACCCCTACTAACAACTGGTTCTGCTTGTACAATTAGCTTTAAAAAAAAATCATTGGTTGCTAAATGATATATTTATATATCTAAACTATACACTTCCTGCCCAGATGCAGGCAATTCTATATCAGTACATGTGTGGGCTTTCATGATTAAACTAAATCCAGTCACTTTTTGTTTATCAGGATGGGTGAGACTTCATCCTACTGTTTAGTTTACAAGTCCTTTAAGTAAACATCCTACCCTCTTAAAGATTCGAGTAATATCTCGATTATTTTCTACAAAACAAATGTACAGGCTCCTTTTAAGTGCAGGACTGGTGCAATGTTATCAGGCTTTCTCTAAAAGTAAAGGTACAGATCATGCCAAAACAATAAAAAAAAATAAAAACAGATGGATAAAACTAGCGATGTGAATTTTGGTTCTTTTGAATTAATCAGAGCCTTTGTTCAAGCTCACAAGTAATAGTTGACTGTTTTGACTCCCAAAGTTTGTAGTATTATGACTGGATGACTGGTGATGTTCTTATTTTGAACTATGGCTTATAATGTTTCACAAAATCTTACTATACTTAAATTAATTAAATAACATTTTATAAAACTCATTTGAAGAACTGTGTGTGTGTGTGTGTGTGTGTGTGTGTGTGTGTGTGTGTGTGTGTGTGTGTGTGTGTGTGTGTAAATTTATAACTAATTGCCTCCTCTACTACACTGACCACATGCAGTAGATCTTCAACAAGTCAAATGCACAAGACCATTCATGGAAATGAACAGCTCAGAAGTTGATAAGATGTTTCCATAGAAGAATTAAATCAGTCCATTCTTCAATGGGATTGCCTAAACAAAAAAATATTGTACTAGGTCAAAGTTGACGAAATAGAAGACAGTGGCCAGTTCCAGTGTTATGGATGTTACAACTGAATACATATTGTCCAACACTGACTTAAAGCGGCTTTGTACAGAAACGTTAGGTGTTGTTTCATTAACATTGTTTGTGTAGCATAAACGTACCTTAAAAATGTAATGGACGTGAATTGGCCGTGGAACCATCCCAGTGCATACATCAATAGGATGCAAATTACACAACTTACTGTATACACTCTTATAAATAAAGGTACCAGAATTCTACCTTTCTTTGTTACTTGGTGCTACCATCAAGGGAACATCTTTTGTACTTCTTGTATGCACCTAGATAACTTTTAAAAATAATTTGACGTACATAATTCATACAAGAGGACCTCTTGTGTCACTCTAAAGATTTATTCTTAAAGGTAATTAAAATGAAACAAAATTGCATATTAAGGGTCCAGATGTTTCCCTGGTGTTCTCATGCACCCTCAGGAGACAAGCTAAGGTACAGCTTAGAAGCTTTATTTCTGAGTTTAGGGGAAAAAACTCACATTGAAAAAAAAGAAATTGCCACTGAAAGCACGAGGTCTCTTGATGACCTTTCTTTCCTATTATCTTACACACAATGCAACTGTAGAGTATACAATAAACCCAGGCCATGACATGCTTTTCTAAACGATAAATTAAACCACATACCATGCATATCCTGTCCCGCACCTCTGGACTGCTATATGACTTAGGGAATATTTTTGAAATGCTGCTCTCACCTTAAAAGTCCGATGTAGATCTCATTTGTCTTCAAGTTGTCTTGAAGTTCACAGTCAATAATGCTAAATGTGATTTTCAGAATAATAATTAATAATACAGTACAGGCGCTGAGCGTGCACATATACATTAAGTGCTTCACTGTGAGGCAGAAGCGCAGCAGTACAAGGAACTCTTGAGGCACGCCTCTCCCCTCCTCACACACACACTTTTACACAAACACTACATATCACTACAGGATGAGGCTTCCCAGGCGCAAGCCCAAGTCCCCTTTTGTCTGTAGCTAACCAAAAGCTAAGGTATGTAGCATTATTAGGGGATATGGGCTGGGGTGACAGCATGGGATGTTTCTGGGAGACATTAATTAATAACATGAACAATAAAGGTATCTAAGATTAGATGCTTAGATTAGTTTGCTTGAATCTCATATTCTAAGCTGGATTATGTGCAGTGGGTGCACCGCTCCGGCATACTGCCTTTCCCACACCAGCTTGTGGATTCATTCACGGCTCATTAATTCCACCTGGAAGTAATCAAGGATAAAGCGTGTTTTCATTCACAGTTTTACTTTACAAGGTTCATTTGAACTCTTAGTTAAAGGTTTGGTATAACACGGAACATGGATGTCATACATTTTCACAGAAAGTGCAAACAACAAACAAAAAATCAAACAAAAAAAACATAGGCAGCACATAGACTTAGTTTTATCAGAACAGATATATTCATGAATACCAATTGCTTTTGTTCAGTCAGCCATCACATTCTTCTGTATCTTGAGGAATGAGGGAGTGTTTACTTTTTACTTTCTTTTTTTTCCCTTGGCAGATATCCTACACTTTCTGCTACATATTTGGCCTTCTAGCATGAGTCTTGTGAATCAGTCTTGAGTCTGACACCTTGCACATCCATTCTGTTTTTGGTCCACACCCTGGTCACTGCAAGTACACTTCTATAACTACAATCATATAATTATAGGATCGCTATCAGCTGAGACTGTGGTGTTATTTGGAGCGTAGTTTGCAAACAGTAAAAGAAGTAGACAGGGAAGGAAGCAGAGACTTCATCTCATGTACTCCTCCAGCTTACAGTAAGACCTAGAAATTCTCCATAAAAACTCAAGACAGTACTGATACAAATGCATAACATGTGGTGCAGTGATCATTTTGAAATCATAGATTATGTTATTAAATTAATACTTCAAGAGTATTTTATCTTGCAGGAGATGCAAAAACTGCACAGCATGAATGTCTTCAATCTCCAAACATGCACATTTGTATACGGGTCGTAAAAAAGAAATATATTACCTGGGAAGTCAAGGAAAGACTCAGATGTGCTAATTTGTATAATAAAAAGAGTGTTATATTTGAATAAAATCATTCAAGGGAGAGATGGCACAATTGTAACACATTTGTTTTCTTACATCATTTCTATGCTTGTTTTATCTTTATTTTTTCTCCTTGTCCTGCTGAAAAAAACAAAAACCAAAAAGCAGTGGGATTCATTTAATCGTGCTGGAGATATTTGTGATATTTCTGACATATACATTTAAAATAAAGTAAATAATTTTCTCACCAGAAATATTTTTCTAATAGAATTTGTCCAAAAACTGAAATGTGTGCAGTTATACATTCAGCTCTGCATGAACAGATTTCAGAGTTTTCAGAGAGAAGAAGGTGAGGGGGTGCAGTCTGTGGAAAAATCGTAACATAATTTAACATGTAACTTACAATCACACCGAATTAGGCTTCCAAGGCTCTCAGACTGTTAAGTGTAGCGAAAGATGACAGAACTAATAAAGAAAATATGTACACAATTTTTTTGCATGCACTATCCTTATTTCACATCACAGAATTTCCGTTAAAACATAAAAACCATGCTACGGTAATCTTGGTTACTATGATATAAGAAAAGTGACATTTATGTCTTTACACCATCAGTCATCACTTTCAGTGGGGGATTGCTCTGCACATGTTTCTCCACATGTGCACAATGGACATGCAATAATCTTTTGTAAATACTTTCTCATATAAACAATATTTCCTAGTGTACATCATATGTCAAGGCATATCTCATGGAGTAGTGGATGCGCATATTATGTTACTGCTGTAAATGTAATTTTACAGCATTTTTGAATGGTGTGATCCCACACAATGTTACAGATACTATTTGAAACAGTTTAAACATAGGTCTCCTTTCTCGTGTTTCACTGAAAATGTACAGTACGCCCTGACAGCTTGCACCTGATTGCATGATGTAATGAGGGAAGTATGAGATTTGCATAGCAAATTATCTTGATTGATTTAACTCAAGCCGAAACAATGTTACAGCTGTGCTGACTGTCCCCTACATGGGCTTTTTCTTGGGTCATCTTTAACTTCTATTCTGTTTAAAAGAAGATTTTCAGTGTTTACTCCACTACAATTTTGTCATGTATGTAAGTATACCCTCCCCCTCACAGAAACAAGCCAGACTTCATGTGCTTTGAACATTTCCAGTGTTCGTCTCTTTAAAAAAGTTAGCTCATCTCCTCAAATCACCACACACCACACTCCTCCAGACCCCAAAATGTCTACAAGAAGGAGAAAATTAAAGTTGTTTGGCAGACTTGCCAAAAACAACCTAACAATTTGTCTGAGTGTGTGTGTGTGTGTGTGTGTGTGTATATGTGTGTGTGTGTGTGTGTGTTTATGCATTTTCCCTGAATAATAGGTTCAGCAAAAATGGCTCTTGATAAAAAGCAGAAGTTTGGATTACTGCCAAGAATTATGCATGGCTATAGAGAAGCACACCTTCCGATCCTATCCTAGATGACAACACCATCACAGAACATCTTTTATATTGGCTATACACTGAATTTATTAACTCTTGAAAAAAGGCTAAAAAGGTACCAAAATCCTTGAGTTAAATGAAAAAAAAGTGGTAAATTAATAATCTAGAGTTTAATAAAAATGTTGATTATTGGATTACCTTTCCATTTATTTATGCTGTTACTGTGTATATGTATATATATATATATATATATATATATATATATATACACACACGTGGACAAAATTGTTGGTACAATTCAATCAATGACAGAAAAACACACA
>JAQLOM010000032.1:18747906-18766088 GCA_030068315.1 Chrysichthys thysi
TTATTATTATTATTATTATTATTATTATTATTATTATTATTATTATTATTATTATTATTATTATTATTATTATTTAGAAAAATATCAAACGCAGTCTGGGTAACGACAACATTTTCACTCAGGCAATCCTGTAACAGCGTGGATTTCCCCATGACGTCGCGCTTTTTAGTAAACGACACGCTAGGGTTAAATCCCAAATAGCGCTCTGTTTATATCTATAGTGCACGAGAAAGTGCGTGCAAACCTATATTTCGTACACTACGTAGTGCACTTATATGGGGAGTAAAGCGGCATTTCAGATGTAGCCAATGGCGTAAGCTGACAGCTCCGGGAAACGCCCACCAAACGGAATGTTTTTGGGATTTGTTTTTGAGCGGAGGTAGGAAGTTTCTGGTACTCCGACATAGGTGCGTGTTTTGACCGTGTATATTTCAGCAAAACCTAGACAGTGTACCATATATGGTGACATACAACCGTTTAAAGCGGAATTTCGCCTCTGTCTGGAAAGCCCCGGTCTACTTAGCGTAGTTAGCGTTAAAAGCTTAAGCTAGCAACAACAGTCATGAAGCAATAGCTAACAGTTGTAGCACTAGGTGGTCAGCTACTAGCTGAGCTAGTGACACTTTATCTTCAGGATGGACTGTAGCGCGCTGGAGGTGGACGCTGTGAAATTTGCAAAATCAGCCGTGGTGCACGATCAGAAAGGGAAATACAATGAAGCTATCTTCTTCTACAAGGTAAGTTACATACTTTTTCGGTTTAATGCCAGCCAAGTAGGTCAGCAAGCAGGAGGAGAAGTCAGTGAGGCTCAGTGAAGCGTTATGAACTAAATACACTGCAGAACGGTGTGATGGCCGACTTTATACTTTTATTTAAAGTTAGGTTTAGAAAAGGCCCTCTAACTGCAACAGAGCAACACACACAATGTAGAGGTAAAGCATGAAGAATGAACTGGGGGGAAAGTGTCTGAGTAAGGTGTTGGTCCATCACAAACCAACAGAGTAGCTTGAGTGAGCACTGACCTCAGTCTGACAAGTCTGTGGACCTGTACTCGAGGGAAGGAGATCAGATTTTCCCCAAATATATTATAAAATATGAAATATATGACCAGACATATGGTTGGACAGTGTTGTCGTATCTTGCTCATTAATAAAAGATCACATGTAGGTGTTAGATTAGGTGATTTGATCTGGTGACTGTGAAGGCCACGACACCGTTTTAATACTAGTTCAAACCATTTAGTGAGCCCTCATCCCATATGGATCCTAGAAGAGACCACTTTGGATGGAAATCAGGATGGAGATGTTTTATCGTAGAGTCTAGATGATGAGGCAGAATGACTCTGAACTGTGGATTCGCAGTTACACGTCCTTCCAAGGGCACTAGTGGACCCAAAGCATTCTGACAAAATGCACAATACTGTTTTTTCCCCCTCGCCTGACTTCATATATGATTCTGGTGTTATGAAAAGTTGATGCTCACAAGTGTTAAACTCCAGTCCAGATGGATTATAGACAAACACAGATTTAAATCTTTTCAAACACACAAACTGGAGTCCGCAAAGGCCTTGGGAACGAGCTTACTAAGATTAAGCAGATGTATTAAATGGGAAGGCTAAACTCATCAGTCCTGTTGTAATCATGATAAATTACTTTTGACCTCTGCACTGAAAAAACAATGTACATGCCATAATAGATTAAATAATTTGCTATTTCATTTATCATAATGACTGAATATCTATTTCTTTGTTTTGATTAGGAGGCAGCTCAAGCGCTTATCTACGCTGACATGGCAGGGTCCAAACTGGAGAACATTCAGGGAAAAGTGAATGAGTACCTGGACCGAGTACAGACTCTACTTAATGCTGGTGAGTTCTCTGAAATCTTGAAAGACCTGCGTGTATCTGCCAGTCCAGTAGCTTTTCCACATTCCTGAGAGCCTTGTACTTTTTGTAAGTCATACTTTGTTAAGGCTTCTCCCAGCCAAGCTGAGTATGGGTGTGACTAGTAGAGAGTGCACATCATCATGGAATAATGTCATCATGATCATAATAAACTGTAGGAGTGTGCTCATGTCCTGTTACTAATGACTAAAAAACTTTACCTTCAACCTATTTCATTTATTGATGATACAAAAAACATAATAATAAACATACCTACAACAATAATAATAATAATAATAATAATAATAATAATAATAATACATTTCTGTCACACTGCAGTGGAGACTGTTTGTTCTAACATAAAAGTCACCTCAATTACATCTGTGTTTTTTAGTAATAACATATTCATATGGCAAATTATTTACACTCCTAAGAAATGCTTTAAAGAAATACAAACTATCATTCTTGAAAGCTTTATATTCCGTTTGCTCCCGGTCCTCTTTTGCCTTGTTTCTCTGGCGTATACATGTGGTTGGACACATGTCCAATGCTATTTTTGATCCAATTTCTTTATCCATATAAGAACTTTCATCACAAAAGAAACACATGGTTGTGGACCTGAACAAACTTGATAATGGATATAAAAAATAAATCAGTTATGCAGTTAATAATAATAATAATAATAATAATAATAATAATAATAATAATTATTATTATTATTATTATTATTATTATTATTATTATTATTATTATTATTATGTTAAAACACAATTAGGGCCGAAACTAATCTTTCACATGTATGAAATAGTTGGATTTTCAAAGAGTGCCATTAATTCTGCATGGAAATGTAAATCTAATTTCTTTGACATAACAGTAGGTCAGATTTTTTTTTCTCTATTGTCTAATTAGTATGCACTCCACACACCCTTCTTATGTGTGCAATGCACACTCAGATTTTATTATTAATTTGTTATTGATTATTGTTTCTGTTGCACACAGGTGGAGTGCTTTGTCCAGGTGTAACAGGATTTAACAACTTAACATTTACCTCAGATCTTTGCGAATTGTTAGCATTTTTGATTTTCCATCATTATTGTACTGGTAGAAAATAAAGTGCATTGTGCATTTTTAGCACTTTTTTTTTTTAATCTTGGTGTTAAATACTTTGTATGTAATTGTACAAATGTTTTCTTCATGTTTCCTTCACCAGTTCAAGCTCAGATCAGTGACCCATTAAAGACCAAGCATCAGCTGGATCTGGAGCGATCATACTTTCTGGTAACCCAGGCGTTTGAGGAGGATGAGAAGGGTAACGGTGATGAAGCCATTGAGCTCTACACTCAGGCTGTGGAACTGTGCATACAAGCAGTGAGTTCTATACTGCACACAACCTATATATTTATAATCTCTATAATCTATATTATATCTCACATTTAAACCATTTGGTGGAAAGCTTTACCCAGAGTGACTTACAGAAGTGCTTTGTAGTGTACAAGAAAAAAAAAAAATCCTCAGTATGGCAGCACAAATAAGTAGGTTACAGTGTCAAAATACTGTAAAGCTAAAATAGAGACGAGTTCTTCTTGTTGTATAATGTAAAGTGCAGAATTAGCTTTCATGCAAGTGTTTATCGAAGGTGGGTCTTCAGTGTTTGCGACTCAAGGGTTCACACAGCTAGGGAAGTTTATTTCACTGCGTTGGTGCAAGGAAATAATTTTGATACACGTCTTCCTTGTAGTACAGAGCAGGGTTTGATGACTGCCTTTATATAGGCTATCTGATGCATGTTGCTAGTGGGAGCCAGTGAAGGGAAGGCAGCAAAAGAGTGATTGTAATGTGAGTTTGTTTAAAAACAAGGTGTTCAGGAGCCTTCTGAATAACTTTCAGGGGTTTGATCATGCTCAAGGAAATATCTGTGAGGAGAGAGTTGCCGTATGGCAATCCTTGCATGAAAAATATCCTTTTTTGAGTATCGATGCATTAATCGCTTTATAATGGATGCTTTTTTTTTTTGTTCAGAACATGGATCCTACTACTATCATTTTCTCCTGTTATTTATTGAGAAAGAAAGCAGCCCACTTTTTACATGGTGATTATGGGTCAAAAGACTATCCTGTGCGCAAGCTTACAGCATTGCATTTATTTAAGTGGGTTGCGGTCGCCACCCCTGTACGTCTCCTGCATATAAATTCGAGAGAAAACTGTAAACACCACAGCCACGTCTGTATTTGCAGTCATTTCAGGGAGTAAATAGGATGCTGCTTGAAAATGGTACTACTCTTAGTTTGCCTCAAACTGCTATAGATCATTTAGCGAGAAAGATGATGTAAATAAAAAAAAAAATGTGACACTCCTGACCTTAAGTACCAAGATAGGTTTAATGTGCAACCTGCTAACTGTCACTGTTGTCCCATTTGTTAATAATAACACTTTGGCATTAATGAGGTTTGTTTATGTTGCATTTCATCAGTGGATAAGTTTGGTTATTGCATTGTAGCAATTAAATTAGAATAGACAAACAGGAAGAACCAATATTGTAGCTCAGTAACTAGTTAGTTATCTTTCTCTGCAAAATTTTTCTGAGTTTATTGTGCCTTAATTGTGCCCCTTTGGTTTGAAGGTTTGGAGACAATACAGTAGTGTTGAGCACTGGGTGGTTGCTTGTGCAACAACCACTCCCTACACTCTTTCTCTCATTGAAGTGGGCACACTGAATTGCTCACCTAGTAGTCTCTGAACTCTCTTGCTTTGTCTCCTGCAGTCTAATGAGACTTCGGATCAAGCGCTTCAGGGCAAATTGAAGCAGCTCGCTCGCCAAGCACTAGACAGGTAAACTGCAATGACTGAATGACTTCAGCTATAGAAACCAAAACACACACATATACACGAAAATCTCTTATCATTTCACACATTTCTGTATGTTTGTCTAATGTGTTGGTTTGCTATTAATTCAATTTTACCTCCAACTTCTCTATACATTCTTCCTTTGCATCTGCATACTTCAGGGCAGAGGGACTAAAAGATGCCCTATCGAAAACCGTACCCCAGGAAAAGCCCAGTTCTTCCACTGTTAAAACGTCTGCTCCAGTGAGACAGTACCTACCCCTGGGTCCAGATTTCTCTCTCCATGACAAGCCACAGCCAGTGCGAGCAGTGCAGTCAAGTGAGCCACAGGGCCAGCGCTACACACAGGAGGAGATAGAAGTGCTCAGGTAACAACATCTAGAGCTGTAGTTGCTGTGAATCTATTTAAATCGTTCTTTTTTTCCAAGCTGACTTTTCCTATTAAATTTCCTGTTTTGCCTATTAAAGGAAGACTTCCAAGATAAATGGAATTGAGTATGTGCCGTTTATGAATGTTGACCTAAGGGAGCGCTTTGCCTTTCCTGTTCCATTTTCGTGAGTACTTTATTATGTACCCTTTCAGCTCTGCGTTTTATTTTGCTACACCCAACTTGATAAATGTGTTCTTTGTACTTGTGTAATTGTTCTTTGCCAAGCTTCAGTAAAAAAGAGCCATAACTTACAATGATCTGCAGGGATAAATTTGGAAAGCTGGCCTTATCTCCTAAGCAAACAGCCATCTTCTCTCGCTGGGTCCGACCTGATGACATTTGCAACAATCCCACCATGATTTTCACTGTGTCAAGCTTCAGCATCAAACAGGTTTCATGGTTTCCTGCATAGTTTCCGACAACTTAACATGTATTTTGGGGAATATAAACATAAATGCAGCTATAACCAGTTGTAATTTTTAATATGTTGTTTGCCACCCTTGCAGACTGTGGTATCAGACTGTTCTTTTGTTGCCTCTTTGGCCATCAGTGCAGCATATGAGAGACGTTTCAACAAGAAGTTAATCACGAGGTAATTATTCATGCAGTTAGACATGTTTTCTTTCCCACAGATATCTCAACTGTGTTTGCTATGTGTTGCACATATAGTGGAAACCATGTTTTTTTGATATTCCCACAATCAGTCCTGTCATATAATAAACAACACATATTGCAGTGATGAAACATGTGTCTGTGTGTTTGTGATCTGCAGCGTCATTTATCCTCAGAATAGAAGGGGTGAGCCAGAGTATAACCCATGTGGGAAATACATGGTGAAACTACACATCAATGGGGTCCCTAGAAAGGTACAAACATGGTGTTGTCTTCAGCTGGCTGCTGGAAAATAATTACTGACAGGAGTATGGAGTGGTCTGGCATAAACTTTATATTATGAGAGCCTCTGCCATACAAGTAACTGAATTAGCTGTTATTATAGAAACAATAGTGTATTAGAAGGAGCCTCATTAATATGAGTTTATGATTTTACACAGATGTCACACTGCTACTACAGAAAACGAAACAAGAGCTTTAGAAATTAGAGAATTCTGTGGTGTTGCGATTTTTTTATTTTTATTTTCTTTAAAAAAAGGACAGTATCTAGTGACCGATTACTTGCTAATGACAAAATTCTCTTTGAACTTTTTCCTTTTAAGGTGATCATTGATGATTTCCTCCCAGTGGACCGCAATGGTGAGCTGCTCTGCTCCTACTCGAGTAACCGAAATGAGCTGTGGGTTTCCCTCATAGAGAAAGCCTACATGAAGGTGATGGGTGGATATGATTTCCCTGGCTCCAACTCTGTAAGTATAGATTACAAACTGCATTTCAGTTTCCATTTCAAGTATATGAATTTTAAATTGGAAATGTATTTATTAAAAAGAGGCCTTGATTACAGTACATGACTTTTTAAATGCATAACAGATTACAGCTGCCCTATATGGACAGAAACATCATTGCATCCAGACTCCCACTGATTAAACAAGATTATAATTTAAGACTATAATCGAGAAAACATTTGTGTTGTGACCTCTGAAGTCAAATAGTTTTGAATTCTTCCTGATTTTTCTTTTTTCTTTTTTAGAATATCGACCTACATGCGCTGACTGGCTGGATTCCAGAACGCATCGCTATGCACTCAGACAATCAGTCCTTTAGCATGGACGACACCTTTCGCATGCTTTACCAAAGGTGAGTGTGTAAAAACTAAGCATGCACACACTTACACTTTTTGAAGTGTTCCAGTGCACTGGTCAGATGCTCTATTTATTTAGCAGGTAGAACATTTTGGAAGCACTCCTGACAGTCAATGCATATGTGGATTTCCATTAACAGGTTTCACAAAGGAGATGTCCTAATCACTGTAGCGACAGGTGTAATGACAGAGGAAGAAGGGGAGAGGTGGGGCTTAGTGCCCACACATGCCTACGCTGTTTTAGAGATCAGGGAATACAAGGTCAGTTGAACAACCTCCTCTCTTTTACTTGTGACAGTTATTGGGTCTTACTGCTAGTGTATGTATAGAGAAAGTGTCTTTAATAAGGGGCTGGGTATCCACAAGCCACCTGAACAACTTTAGTCCACCTTTGCATAGAATCTAGAAATTTCTGGAACTGTACTGTGTCTCATAAATGTCTCACATTCACATTTTGCAAAAGATATATTAATTCTGTAATCTTAATTTTGTTTAAAAATCTGGACTCATACCTGGTCTTTAGGTTTGTTATGTTGTCCCATACTTACTTACCCAGAGGTGACCAGAGAATTCTCCTTTCTGTGCTTACATTTTGGTTCTGTTTGTCATGGGCTCCAGGGGAAGCGTTTCCTGCAGCTGAAGAACCCTTGGAGCCATCTCAGGTGGAAGGGCCGCTACAGTGAGCGGGATGAGAAGAACTGGACACCAGATCTACTCAAGTACCTCAAATTTGACCCCAAAACTGCACAAAAATTTGATAATGGTGAGGGAGTACCATGTAGTTCTTAACACTTAAGTCAAACTGAGAGAATTTCAAGACATAGAAGCTAACTTGTGAGCTATATCCAAGGTGTGTTCTGGATCGTCTGGGAAGACTTGTGTCAATACTATGATGTCATCTACCTGAGCTGGAATCCTGGTCTTTTCAGAGAGTCCTCCTGCATACACAGGTCAGTCTTCTACGGTCTCATAAGGTCATCAAATGACTATTACATGACATGCCAAGCTTTATTGTCTTTTTTTCCCTTAACCTTTACCAGACAATGGCAATAAAAATAGTTGTTTCTGATTGGCTAGAAGGAATCAAATAATTTCCTCTTTAGACATCTTTAAAGTAGACCTGTTCATAAACCTATGTAATTATGAATTGATGATCCTGACACTTGCAGAGTATGTGAGAACATAACCAGGTATGTGATGAAATGGGTCTGTTTATACAGGAAGCAAACTATAATAACAATGTAGATACCAGGAGTAATGGAGCTTATGTAAATAAATAATCATGGGAGTTATGTGACTGCACCTCTTCGTATGTTCAAGAAGGACAATAATATGGAGAGAAATATGGTGGGGATTTCAGCAACTCCACACATGGTGGTGGGCCAGTGATAAAAGTGCTTTCTGATGACAAAATAAGTCACAAAGCTCAATAATGGAATAAGAAAGCCCAGAGCACTGTAACAGGAATAATGGGAATAACGTTCCAGAGCTCTGATCTTGTTTTTCACATACAAAGGTAAGATAGAGGTCATAAAAGAGAAAAAGAGCAGTTTGGAAATAATGAAGAAAATAATATAACCACTGTCTTTTCCTGCCCAGTCATACCGGGAGTTGCTCAGATGGTACCAAGCATAAGAGGAATGCAGCTTGAGCCTTGAAATATGTGCATGTGCTCAGAGTGCTGATGCAGCCGACGCAGAGTTGTTCTTGTGAAGTTCGGTTTTCTGGATTGTTTATAGGAGTGACGTACACTTATGCTACATCCTTCCTGTTATTGCAAATGTACATAAATATAAGTGTCCCCCTTTCTGCAGCTGCATGGTGCCTATACATGAATTATCCAGGAGTTATTTAAAGGAAACAGTGGTTGGAAGAGTAATATTGTAAGAGTGATGATAAATATAAATAGTATAAGAGTAACAATAAAATATCAACTTCTTAGATGTGATGGTAGCAGTGGATGTATAATGGTAGCAAGCAAAGGACTAGAATGTCATCTAAGATAGCTTTTTTTTCCATTTCATTCAGTTATGAGTGAGTAGAACATATACAAAACCTTCTTTCCCCAAACTGTGATAAGTAGTTTACGTGAGATACTGCCTTAAAAAGTGAGTTTATTTCTGAAAATAATGGTCTTGTCAAAGGAAATAACTACCATAGGCTCTGAAGATAAGACAGAACTTCTCAGTTATTTGTCAGTTGATCGATGTGATTAGAGATGCGTCATCATTCTAATGCTCAAATCTGTTGGTAAAGATAAAACAAGTACAGAGTTGCAATTAGAAGAGGAGGTAAGTGTGTGTGTATATTTGTGTTTGTATGTGTCTGTGAATATGTGTTGGTCAGTGAAACAGCCTTTTATACTGGCATTCTCAAAGCATTCCTTGATCTGGGGGATAAAAAGTTTTTTTTATTTGCGACTGACGAGGGTCGCTCATACTCAGTGATTTGCCTTTTGCAGTAGCTGGGATGGAAAACAGGGTCCAGTGAAAGACGTATACAGTTTGGCAAATAACCCTCAGTACAAGTTGGAGGTGCAATGCCCACAAGGTGGAGCTGCAGTGTGGGTACTGCTAACAAGACACATCACAGACAAGGTATAGTTGGTCACAGAGCCTGGTCATTTTAATTTTCACTTGCAATGCATGCAGTGATGTTAAATGTTCATTCTTTCTTCTATTCTTTAAGGACGACTTTGCTCAAAACCAGGAGTTCATCACTTTAGTGGTTTACAAGAATGATGGCAAGAAGGTTTACTATCCAAGTATGTATCTTTATAAAAGAAAATTTAGAAATAATTCAATAAATGTGCATATTACTTGTGGTTTCTTTTTGTGCATTAAATACAGCTTGGGATCATTTTCAAGTTGCCAGTTTATTAGGAACAACTCTTGTATCTCCTAGAGTTTAATATGTGCGGCATTTTTATTTCATTTAAAAGATGAGTTGAGAACTGAAGACGCAGGTCTCAACTAGACACACCATCCTGTACTGTTCACCAAAAACATTGGACAGAGGCTTCAAACACAGCACAGCCAATCAGATTGTCGAACCATTATAATGTGTTTATAATCGTTTGAACCTTAAACTCACATGACTTTTGTAAGAAGGTTAATTATGCTAATAGACTGCCATATATGTGCAGTCATTGCTTTTTTTTAAATGAAATTCTCTTCTCCTTGTGTCTGTCTTCTAGGTGACCCACCCCCTTATATTGATGGCATCAGGATCAACAGCCCACATTACCTGACCAAGATTAAACTGACCAGTCCAGGAACTCACACATTTACACTGGTTGTGTCTCAATACGAGAAACAAAATACCATCAACTACACATTAAGGGTAGCTCTCTGTCTTTTGTTTCATATTTTACTTTGTGGCAGAACAGCGACTGAAAAAAATGGTATTGACATGGGGCTAATTATCTGGAGGCTGGTTCATTATGTCATTGCTCTTTATCAAATTCCTGAGGTCTCCATGAGGTCATGCCATGCTATTTTCTACGCATTTCTGCAAATATCATTGTATTATATTTAATCTCTTCATTCTGCGGAGATAAAATATAATCGGATGTGTGCCATTTAGTAGTGGCTGTAATGTTAATCAGTATGAATTTACTGTGTTCCCTACCAGGTATACTCATTGTGCAAGTTCACTTTCGCCAAAATTTCCTCACCCTTCTCCCATACAAAAAGGGTAAGCAAGTTTGCATCAGAAACTAATTGTTGTGTGGTTGAATTATTATATTGCTGGTTTTAGTAAAAACAAATCTTCTTAAAAGTTAAACGGCCAGTGGAAAGGGATCACTGCAGGAGGCTGTGGCAACTATAAGGACACCTACAAGCATAACCCAATCTATCAGTTCAACCTGGACAAATCCGGACCGCTGCTAATTGAACTTCGAGGTTCCAGGTGAGACTATATATTATTTCATTTCCTCCAATGTTGTAATTTCTCCATCTTTCATTCTAGTTTATATTAACATCATGGATTTGCTGTTATTTTAAAGTTCTTGCTTGCATGTAGCTTTATGGATAGGTGACGGGGAAAAAAAAGCAAAAAACAAAAAGCAGTGAATTGTGTCTTAGTAAGGTGGTAGGCCACCACGAGACACCTGATCAGTTTCAGCACATGACATAGATTCTAAACACTGGAACTGTAGTGGAGTAATAAACATCATTCTGTGCTGAGCTGCAGGGACCGTTCCCTCTAATGGGACAAGTGGGAACAAACTTTGCCAGCACAGTGTCTCCTGCAGGATATCAGTACTGCTGTAGTTTCCTAATTTGTCAGCTGTCTGTATTTTATTAGACAGATTGCACTAGGCATGTTTAGCGCAGTTAAAAACTATGATCCTGCCAAGAATCAGTCATTTATTCTCTACTTTATTTATGTAGCCTGGCCTTGATTATAAGCCTGGCTGTGTTTTCTGCATTGTGTGGGCCTGAAGTGTATTTAATTGATGTCTGTTTGAGCTTTTGATGTTTTTGAATGTTGTCGGGCTTCCTTCAACAGGCAGTACAGCGTAGGTTTCGAAGTCCTGAACGTGTCCTCCGCAGGAGATGCAGGCTCTTTAAGCTTGCAGAAAAAGGGCAGTGGAGATTACAGGTAACGTACTGCTGTTCTCACACAGAGAGAAATGTTCATGTAGGAGGCTGATTCAGCCATAACATTTTGCTGTGCCAGAAGAGTGAGTTTCATATCAAGAATGAAAAAATACAGAAAGTAAGTACTGATAGTGCCTGAAAATGTCACAAAAGTCCCTCTTTAAAGCACTGCTATTCACACTGTTTTGTACAGGGGAGGGGAAATAGTAGGGATTTTTTTTTTTTTTAGATGTATTCAGTGTATGGATTCAAATGTTTGAAATGCATTAAAATACTTTAATTTCAGCATTCAGTAGCGTAGGAAAGTAAACCATTTACATGGACTATTTTACTATAAACAGAGGAGCAAACAGAACTTTTGATTCAGTCCTGAATAAATTGTTTATAACAATTTTCAGAAAGCAAAATACAGATTCAACTAAAATCCAGACAAAGACAAGAAAATATTAGTTACATGCATTATTGTCAGCAGTGAGGTTCAGCCCATTTTGGTGTGTGTGTGTTTTTTTTTTTACTTATATTTTATGCTGTTAGCAGGATGTGATATTAGACAGCAAGTGTATGGAAAGATGAATAAGGGATCTGCACAGCATACATATTATACTCTTTTGGTGATTGTATATTAACACTTTTTAGATTACATTAGTAATGTTTTAGAAATGTAAGTAACCATAGAAACTCAGTTTATACTTGGACATAAAACATACTGAAACAAAGTTGTTATATCACATCTCACACAGGTATGAGGAAGCTATTTTTTTCTGGAATTAGGCACTTGGATGTGATCACATATGATCTGTGCTTTGTGTCTAATTGAAATAAGCCAAAAGATATAATAAAAAGAGCTCTAGCACACTGATACATAACTCATTCTCACTCTCTGTTCTCATCAGGTGTGGATTCTGCTATATGGAGTTGGACCATGTCCCTGCAGGTATCTACAATGTCATCCCAACCACTTTCCTCCCCAAACAAGAAGGGCCCTTCTTCCTAGACATTTTCAGTGCAACTCCTCTTCGAGTGTCTCAGCTCCAGTGAGCTCAGTACCTGCAATTAAAATCTGTTCCACCACAAAAGGTCGAGGAATAAAGCATTCTCTCATATCAGTTTTCAACTGGTATGGACATGCCTGCTGTTCCTTTGTTCTCATCAGTTGCTTCTCTTGCTACAGTGTAGAGCCAAACAGATCATCTCAGACTGTTTACTTGGCACACTCCGGGTTGGCCTGGCTCTCATAGTCATTGTACTTGGAATGAGACGAGCTATGAATCAGTAAGAAACACATGCTCATGCACTGAATTGTGCTGACAGCATGGGTGCATACATGTTTATTTTATTCCACTCAGGAGACTGCAATAAACTGTTGAAATTTACGGTCTTGTATGGTAAAGTACATGGGGCTCTTGCATTGATAACTGTGTGTGGTGGAACGCTATGCAATTGTGTGAGAATGAGAATCATGCGCTCGTCTATATTAAATCACGCCAGCATAATTATTTAGTTACTTTACAGATTATTTCTTGAAAGGAAGAAGTTTTCTACCTAGTTGTGGTGCTCAATTTTTATTTTCTGATCACACTGAAGTCAAGTTAATGTGTACAGTTATCTACTTTATTACTGGAGATGATGGAATGCACTTAATGTAATGATTGTGGGTATTTATAAAAGAGTAACGTTTCTCATGTTTAACCTTCTAAATTGAATTGTCAAGGTTCAGATCACATTCTTTTTATTCTGAAATATTTGATATAGGTGTCATGCAATGCATTGTGGAGCTGAACTGCACCCAGCAGATGCCAGACAATCTTAGTAGGGTTAGATCACAACAGTAGCTGGGTTTTTTTTTTTTTTTTTTTTTTTTTTTTTTTTTTTTTTTAAACTTAGTCCATGTGTGCCAGATGAGTTATAAAATAAATGATTGATTATGAACCAATTGTCTCCCTCATGAAAAGCCAACCAAACTGGGTACATAATGTTATCTTCCATAAGTGTTTCCTTAATCTTAATAAGAGCAGCCTTCAGCCATCTTCCTGTAGTTTCCCAGTCATAATCCACTTCAGCTTTACAGAAATATGGATGCAGATGGAGACAAACATTAGGAAAATACGTTGACTCGCATTGAAACCCGTCCTCTTCTAGGTGACGCCACATAGTGGGATACATGGTTTAGCTTGCATGATTTGGCAAAGACTTAAGGGAAATCCATAGAGAGGAGTGGGCTGAAGTTTGGTCAGGTGCGAAAAAAATAGCCAAAGCTCATTTCAAGATGCATCACGTTTCTTTGCAACAGTTGAATGTTGTTAACTCGGTCAGATCAACTGATCTGAAACAAATACGACAGAAAGGGCTCCTGAAAAGGTTACAATGATCAGAATATAACTTTATTTAAGCTAGAAAACTACACAAGCTAATCAAACCCAGGAAATGACCGTAATAACCAAGACTTGAAATTACAGTTTTGTGATGATGATATAGCGGTTTCTACGATACACATAACACAAAAATGACTACAACACAAAAGGGGGAAAAAAAAACGTCACATAAAGCCCACATAGTTTACTGACTAAAATGAAGCTGTGCTTTGTGCTTCTGTATCTAGCCACAGCAACTACAGCATTACAGAACTGTTTAGTATTCATGCAGAGGTCATGGTGTCCAGCCTTTCTAATCCATGTTTTAATCTACAAACTAGAGCTGAAAATAATACAATGCATTGTTATCTATTGCTTTTCTTCAATGAGAGGGATAGTCCATCGTTTACAAAAGACATACACAGCATGCACATTTCTGCTATAATGCTCATGCTGCAGCTGGAGAAGCAATCAAAGAAGGACGTGTGGAGAAGAGCAATCCAGCATGTTGGCACATGAGCCACTATTGCACTTAAAGAAGCAGCCAATTAAGAATCGGAAAGTACTGTTTTTGACCGCTTCCTATTTCATCACGTCAGTAACGCTCTGTGGTGTCCCGTGCATAAAACAAGAACTGATGGCATTATTTCTATGAACAGCTCAGGAGTAACATGTCCATGATCTGCTACAAAGTGGGGAATAAGACACATTATTGCCCATCACTCAGCTTTTCCCCTTCTTTTTAAGTAATCAAACTTCCTTCAGTGTGTTACAAGAAATGATTATTTTCTTAAATGCACACATTCCTACACTTCTTCCCCAGATTTAATCTTCCTTAATGACAAGCCAGTAAGATCCAGAACATCCCTGGCAAAACAAAAGGTCCTGAATCATAGGTAAGAGAGATAGATGGACAGCTGCCTAGATTTTTCACATGGGTGAGTGTGATGGGGTCATAGCAGCTAAATCTGCCCCCATTAAGCATTGGTGTGGATACTCTAGGTCATACTCAAGAGTTTATGTTCTGTGATTTTGGTGCTGTCCATCTGTCCGCGATTCAGGGACAGGAAAAGGAAGCGGTTCTTAATGCTGCTAATGCTGTTGTTATTGAGAGCGTTGTTCAACTCATCCTCCGCTCCCTCAGCTCTGTCACCTGCGTGCACACAAACATGCATATGAAAACTGAAACGAATCTAAATTACTGCATGCCTCCGGTGACATTTAAAGAGTGAGAGAGAGAGGAAGTAGCTAATTTTTGAGAGGAAGGAGATACAATGGCCTCAGCTGAAGTTCTGCTTTTTGTCATCTCTCATTCTGTACCTAGCAGAAGCATCAGTGTTGGTTCAATGATAAGGAGAATCCCCTCAGGCATAGGCGCAAATCCATCGCCATAGTAGGGGTGGGCAAAATGTAAGCAATAAAACACAATAGGCCATGATAAAGGGGAATAATCAGTGACTAGTGGTGTGATGCAGCCCAACGCAAAGTAGTGTCGAGTTAAGAAAAACCTAAAAATATACAGCTGTTGCTGTCAGCATCTCACCTCTCTCCATGTCACACTCTGGTGAAGACGCTCCACTGCATTCACTTCGAGGTCCAAGAATAGGTGAAATCAGGCTAAAGTCCGACAGAGAAACAGTGCTGGGCAATTCCAGGCTGCATGGCCGTGATGAGGGAGAGAGAGATGAGGAGGATGAAGGTGTAAATGATGGTGATAAGGGAGAGGCAAATGGGCACTGCAGTTGCAAAGGGCTGTTGCCTCCAGAGTTCAAGCTACATGTGGACTGCGTTTCTAAATCCTCTTCAGACATGGCGCTGTTACTGCAGTTCTCATCCTCGAACGTCTCCGATGCCACTAGTGTGAGACAGGATGGAGAAGGGTGAGTCTTACTGCCAGCTCTCTGCATGGCACTAGCAGAAACATACGCCTCCTGCACAATGTTTAAACCAGCTAACCCGCCAAATGAGATCACTGTACCATAAGGAATAAAAACGAGATATAATAAAAGGTTTTAAAACCTGACCTTGTGACTGTTGTGCAGATTCATAAACACTGCATGCTTATCGGTCTTTGGCCTTCATTATACCATTAAAATAAAAATACTTTCAATTCAGTTGCAAAACTTCAAATCATGCTGCTATTTAATGCAAAAGTCTAACCAGCCCCAAAGAAATCGATGCGACACTTTCCAGAGAAAAAGTAAAAAATGTATGTTTTTGTTGATTAATTAACAATACTTGTACCTTAGTCTGCTAGACATTTCCTTAAATATAATCACTCTTCAAGAGCATGAGGACAGTTTTATCATTCAAAAAAGTGGCACGTCTCCCTTTCTGTTTTATTTAATATTTGCACATTAAAAGTATTACTTATAATTGTGGATCTCCACAGACATGAATGCACATCATGTATAAATAAGATAATAAAATTCAATACATATTGAAAAAATTAAACACAGCGACTTTTGGACAGCCACTTATTACATTTCTGGCATGGTCAGTTTCAGAAATCAGTGTGCACTCACTGGATATGCCATCAGACTCCATTTTGAAGTTAGTGAGGTCATCTCCAGTGACCCCATCACCCTCTGATCCCACTCCTCTCTCCCGCAAGCCAATGGACCGCCGCCGCTCGTGGATCTCATCTGAGATAATTTCTAAGTTTTTCAGGGCTGTCTTATATTCCCCTTTAGAGTGGGTCAGCTTGGCCTGTAGGTCATCCACATTTGTTTTCAATTGCTATGATGATAGAGATGCAGAGGGAAAGAGAGAGCAAGAGAGTCACACCATGGTGTAGGTATAATCACAAGGCTTATGGATAGCAATTTAGACACACTCAGAGGCATAAGACAGTACACTGTGCTTATCTTTGGAAAAATAAAGCTATAAAAGCTTACCTCCAGCTGTAAGTAGTAGTGTGCCTTCAGTTCAAAATAAGGCCTGAGACAGAGAGACACCACGAGAAAGTGAGAGACAGCACGAGAGAGAGAGAGAGAGAGAACAGAAACCTGCCAGGTTTAGTGAGAGCTGAGAGGAGGATTTCCCACCTGTCACTCTGGCTGCACTATAAAGTTGCAGCTGGACTGTTAGGAAACTGAATATGTACATGCAAGGCAGGATGTACAGTTTGGCAGAGGAGAAATTACACTCCTGATTATGTGCCCAGAAAACAGACTTAAAGCAACAAAATCACGCTCTAAAATGCCTACTGAAGCACTGCATGTTCATCTACGCAGATACTCTTCCCAAATAGGTGCTGATGAAAAGTATTCAAAAGCATTCCTACATCACCATATTTTTAGTAGGAAAGTGGCTGAGATGAAAAAAAAATGTGTTGCCGTCACATGAAAATCATTTCTGTCACATGACATGAAGTAATTATAAATATCAAAGACAAACTGCGCAGCTCATGTGCTCTAGGGGTTGACATTTTTTAACCATGTGTATAAGAATGCTCACTTGGACTTGCTAATGGTGCGTTTAAGCTTCTTCTCCAGCTGCTTCATGTGGCTCATGGCTGCATTGTATCTGGCTGCGGTTTCTTTATGTAGTAGCTCACTGCGGCTCTTCGTTTGTTCCGCCTCCATCACCTTCAAATGCAGCACATTTACAGCTTTACAACAACTTTAGGGTAGTTTGCACTGCTGTGTTTAACTTGCCACTATTTGAACTTTGAGATGTTATGTTTAAATATAAACTGGAAACACAGCAACTTAAGCTATTCAATGACATTCAGCAACATTATACGCCAATTCTGCTGTTTATGTGACCTTTTACTGCAATTGCTTGCTTTTAAACTTAAATAAAATCCCAAAAGCAGGCACGTTGATTTAATAGATGAAGGCAAGACAAGAAATCAGCTACTGAGAACATTGTTTTTAAAACAGCGTTATATGAAACAGAACAGCATGGCTAATTAGCTAGGAAACCAGGGCAAATGGGTATTAAGCTAGTTAAAACGTGACCATGGAAATGATTCAGGGAAACACAAATTAGTCTTAACCAAAACAGTAAAAATAATAATATTAAACTATGAGACAATTAACTATTTGTTTTTTGTCCACTAGGTGCCAATTTTCAAAAAATGTTTAATTTTTTAGGGGCCAAAACCATGTATAATTTTCAGGTTAAAGTGTGTTTATCTTCATAAAATCTGTATTAATGTATACATGTCTCTACACCAGTGTTTCCCAACCTTTTTTGAGCCACGGCACACTTTTTGCATCAGGTAAATACGACGGCACACCCGGGGGTGGGGGGGGGGTGTTTGGGGGGTTGTCGGCGATCAAAACCCGTTAACTTGCATTCGACCCG
>JAQLOM010000032.1:18906992-18919799 GCA_030068315.1 Chrysichthys thysi
AAACAAAGAACAGTGTGTGCCATGCAGTTCAATATAGACTAATGACCAATGAAAAATGGCTCAAAACAGCATTTATAACAGCAGCAAGATGCTTCCCACATATTAGTTATTAAGCCTTGTTTTCATGACCATCAATCTGTACAGTGGTAATAAGCTGAGTATGTTTATCTGAAATTGAGTTTCAACAGACCTATTACAATGAGGTACATGGTGAAACAGCCTGTACCTTTTCCCATATGCCCAGTTTCTCTTACTCAGCTCCTGTCCATCCTGTCCAGCTTTACTTTTCTGCTTCAATGCCTGCGACATTACCTTACTTTTACTTCACACATCTATTACCTGCCTTCCATTCCCTTTAGACCAAAAAACACTACACGCAGTCACTCTATACCCCTTGTGTCTACTCTGGGGGAGGCAAGAGGGAGAGATGGGGAGGGGTGGGGGGGGGGTAAAGCATAAGCCATAAAATAAGAGCAAGTGGACTTGCAGCCTTTTTCTGGAGTAATGACCATGACTCTTTTCTCACTACTGTCGCTACATCCTTGGGCCATGTCTCAGGAACCCCCTCACGCTCACAACACACACAAACACACACACAAATAAACCATGGTCACACAACTATGGGGACAGAATATAAAGAGTCATAGGGAAGAAGTGACGTATGGGAGGTTGATGAGAAACAAGATGCTGTTTACTTAAGTCAAGCTTATTTTATTTCAAAAAGTACAATATGAAATTAAGTCATACAGGCAAAATGATATCTACAAAATTGTTTAACATGTTGTCTATCATGCTTTTGATGTTGGGGTTTAGCACATGGTCCTGAACCTAGCCTCTGCAGTGTGCTGTAGGATATCTGAAGTGCACTTGGTATTTTACAATATGTTTTCAAACCTAATTATGAAATGCTAATACTTCCTAAACAGTGCACTATATAGGAAGGCCATGGAGAAATCATAAGAGGGACAGGTACTCAAAGTTAAACCACTAACTGCAGCATATTTAGCTGAACGTGAGCATAACATAACTAACCACATCATGCCATTTGTCGAATAAAATTATGTTCATTTATTAAATATTTATGAATACATTTCTTACGTTATAAATATTTTCAATTTTGAATATTAAAAGACAGTGACACACATAATGAAAAATATTTACAATTTAAACTTGTCACTCAAGTTGTAGTCTACAATGCCCACGATCCCTAGCAAGTGACCTTGTCATCAACATTATCGAGCACCAATCCCCCGTTCACAATCACCAGATTACTAATAAAACTCATCTGTTTACAATTACCTTTGCTCTCATAAATTACTTCTCAAACTGTATTTTTTCATTGTCTTGCTCCAGCAATCCTTGTTCTCTTCCCATTTTCCTGTATTGTTTTGAATATAGACTGCCTATCATTTCCCCCTTTAGCCTCATCTTGTTTATGTCTGTTTGCTAATTCCCTGACCATGAGTATCAGCTAGTCCTTTGGTTTGTTTACCTAATTGGTATTAAATAAAACCAGAGACCTGTACCTATGTTTATCTGCCCACCTTCATTACAGAAGTCTTTGCTGGAAACATGGACATAACAGGTTTCTGTGATTTCTGCCAAGCTCTTTTTGCACCAGAGATGTTGTTGGGGGACAGAAACAGCAGATCTCTGCCATGCACGCTATGTTTTCCAGCAATGTGTTGAGTTGTCATTCTTGTGCAGATTACCATGATCTAAACCAAATCACAATAAAATGAAGAAAACTACCCTGAGTACCATCAGTGCTGAAACGTCAAAACCAAAAACATCTTCATCAAGCTTGACAATCAAAATGAAGACGATGAGTGGAAGAAAGCCTTCAGTACAAACTCAGGTCACTGTGAATGCTTAGTAACGCCATATGGACTGGTCCATGCTCCCTTGGTCTTTCAAGTATTCATTACTGATATCTTCATGAGGTATGCTAGGAAAATTTGTGATTGCTTACATTGGTGGTATCTTAATGTACTTGAATTCCCTAGCTCAGCATATCCAGCATATAAAAAAAGGTAGTTCAGAGACTAATGGAGAACTCTTTGACCAGGATCTTTGACCAGGAGAAGTGTGCAAGTCCCAAATAACCTTTCTGGAGCAGTTAATAATGTGATAGACAAATATGTATATACAGTTGATCCTCGCATTAACGGACTAATTGGGGGGAGAGGTGGTCTGTTGACTTGAATAGTCCGATGATGTGTGTGGGGGTTAAAATAATGGAAATCCAAGGTAAAACACCACTAAGGTGCATAAAAGTGCTCCCCAAGTTCTGTACACATGACAAGCAGCATAACGACCAACATAAACAGGTAAGTACATTAAATACTAAAGTAAATATATATGTAAATACAATTGTAAATGTGATTTCCCTTATGTGTGTTCACACCGTACTCCTCAGAAACAGGGGAGACAGAAACACCAGACTTCTTAATAAGCTCTAATTTGTGGCTAATATTAATATTGAGACATTTTCTTTTACCGCTAGACTTATCTTTGGGTGGCATAATGCTGGCACTGGGCAGAAAAACTGTGAAAAACACCAAATAATTGCTGAAAAAACAGTATAGCTTCACAACGACCAGAGCTCAACCGAAACTTGTAAGCAACTAGTAGCACGGACGCCACAGCCACCTAGCAGCCAATTGCAGAAACTACTGGACTCAGTTCACAACACCTGGGATTTTTAAACTTTCGTACTAGACATTCTGGCTAATGGATTATGAATTCAGACCAGCGGATTTTGTCCATTACATCTGATATCTGTTAATGCGGTGTCCGTAGATGAGAGGATCAACTGTATGTACTGTATATTCATTTGTCTTTAAATATGAGGGTGGAGTTAATAATTAAAAAAAAAAGTCAGCTGGTAAAGATGTTCACGAAAAGTTTAAGGTTGTGGCATCACATGGAGTTGCAGGTTCAATGCTGCAATTGGCTTACCTGAACTTGTTAGGAGCGATAGGTGTGTAAGGACATTATGGCGGCAAATGCAGCAGATCCGCATCACTGCTCATGGAAAGTTTGCAAGCTCCGTCTGAGCATTTACTTTAATCGGATGCATTTGTTCATTCACATTCAAGTTCAAATTGGGGAATTTACCTCAGGGATTGTCCCTGGAATGACTACTGGAACCTCGTGTGGACTTTCCTGGAGACACCAGTTGGACATTTGGGACAAAGTCCTTCATGTGGGCTGCACACCTATCACGATGCCTAAAGGACAGTGAAATGCAGCGCCCTTCGCCTGCCATTGTCTGTTGTTAAGTATTCTTTGAACATTGTATGAGTTTTGGAGTGAAACCTTTCTTTGTGACCTAGGCCTGGGTAAAATGCTTCTAGCATGATGAGGGTGCATTTTTTTCTTGTTTGAGATAAAAGAATGAAAACTCTCCTTTAACTGTCGTTGTTGTGCATTTGCTGCTGTCCTCACACATAACAATAAGTCAAATATGTGATAATATTTAACATGTCCTGTCAATACTCAAGAACTAGCAAAACTGTCTACATTTCAATTCACCAAAGACATGCAAAGATTCCTCGCACCTGCAAACATCTACGAACGTTTCATCTGAATCATCAGTGCTATTTCAAACCCTCTCACATGATACCCTAGGGGACAATCAAAGAAACTACTATGAAACATCCAAGAAATCACGCTTCTTATCCTGAGATAAGTTTTCACAGGCCTGATTCTAAAGCACATAGACCTTCTCCTTGTTTAATTTCATAATACAGTGGTACCTTACCTTATGAGTGTTCCAACTAACGGGTTTTTTGAGTTATGAGTCGTCTCTCGACCGATTTTTTGCTTTGAGTTGAGAGCTAAAATTTGGGTTACGAGCTAGCTACAGATACCCCACCGCTAGTTGGCGCTAGTTGGCCCAAAGAAAGTGAGTGTGAAGGACAGTGCTGAGAAGAAGAGGTGGATGATTTGCATTGAATTAAAGAAAGAAATTATCGAAAAACAATGACCAAGGTGTGCGTGTAATCGACTTGGCGAAGCAGTACGAGCGTAGCACTTCTATGATCTGCACCGTACTGAAGCAGAAGGAGTCGATAAAGGCTATAACGCCAGCCAAAGCCGTTAAAATAATTTCCTTACTTTCAGACTTTGTTCAAAGGAAAAACACAGAAAAAGTTGAAACTGGGCGTGCAACAGCACTATTTAATGGCACTTGCCCTAACGCATTTCAGAAACATTCTGAAAGGGAGGATGAAGCAGACCTCATTGGACAGGTTTTTATCGAAAAGATGAAAGTGAGGAAAGTGTGGCAAAAAGGGCAAAAATCAGCGAATAAGAATCAGTTATTCAGTTCAGCCTTTCTCCTCCACCTCCATCAGCATCTTCAAGTCATCTGATCTCCAAGCTAAATGCTTGCATTTACACTTAATATTATATTAACATAACATTATATTAAAATAACATTGCACTTAATGAAACCAGTTTATTGCAGTACATTCTACTGTATTGTGATTTTAAACAATATTCATTATTTATAAGTACATTTTTCTTATTTAAACACACGTAACAAAAAATTATGGTGTTTCAGAACGGATTAATGGCATTTCAATTCATTTCAATGGAGAAAATTTATTTGACATAAGAGTAATTTCAGTTACAAGCTCTGTCAAGGTACCAGTGTATTCTATTGTCCTGGTTCCAAGAATATCAAAGCAGATGCCCTATCATGCATATTCCCAGTAAGTCCCAAACCCATGATAAGCAACATCATCTTGCCAAAGTCATATTTTGTTATTGCCATTAGATGGGAAATCAACTGCCAAATTGCTCAGGCACTCCAAGAGCACCCAGTTCCTGTCCAATGCCCTCTTGTCACTAGTCACCCAGAAGCCACATAGACCTCATAACTACTTATCAGCAAATACCAGTAAGCCATGATATAAGATATAGAATAGTTCATTAAATCACACCCGATTAGCATCCAGGCTACAGTTCCATGTATACCAGCTACAAACTCCTTATCAGTCCTTCAGACCTTATCAGTCCCCCAACAGTTCCACTGTGTTAGTGATTTTATTAAAGACTTGCCCTCCCCTCAATCCCAAACTACCACACTACTAGTCATAGACATAGCTTTTTGATATCCCTTAGGCTCATTCCCCTTCCTTCCTTATCTACAGTATTTGAAACAGCTGAATTGATAGAACACTTAAGGAGAGAAAAAATAACATGCTGACAGACACAGCTCTGAGATTCCCACATATGAACCAGATAACCAGGTATGGCCATCAACTTAAAGTTTAGACCATTAAGGATTTGTAGGATCAGTTGGAATTTGCCTCCCTACATCAGCCCATTAAAAGTGATCCAACACATCAGTAAGGTTACCTTTAAATAACTTCTAAACTATAGCTGTGTCATTATTGCACATCTCTATACTTTTGTCCCACTTATTAAGCCTGCCATTCCCATTTCACTAGATGACACTACCTTCAGTGAAACCCTACTCACTCACTCATCTTCTACCACTTAATCCTGTTCAGGGTTTGGGGAGAAGCTGGAGCTGATGTTTCAGTCAAATCTCTAGGTAAAATGATATACAATATGCTGAAAAGCAAATGCATGGCATGCATTATAACAAGGATATGCATGCATCCAAACTAGCAAAAAGTTAAGGACACGTCTATTTAGATGGATCAGATAGATTTAGAGTGCAGATGTAAGGTTGCAGCTGCAATGCAACAGCAGGTAACAATGTCAGCAGTTTCCAGGTTTAGCTACTCAAGCACCCACAGACCCACTGTGTGTGTGTGTGTGTGTGTGTGTGTGTGTGTAGGTGTGTGTGTGCGCTTGTATGCATGTGTGTGCGCGCGCACGTGTGTGTGTGTGTGTGTGTGTGTGGAGTCCTTAAATAGTCTTTTTGGCTGTGATTGTGAACAGATGTGTTACATTAGAGGTCCGGTGGCTGTGAACGTGACAATAATAAGATAGGCCTTATTAAGCCTGCTATCTGCAAACTTCTCTCACCACATCACTACAAATACCTTGTTCATCATTAGATACACACACTTACTTACTATATACACATACACCTTGACTATATAACGAATACTACTCAACTGACAAATAAGCTGAAGCATACATTCGCGGACATGGTCTGAGCAAACGATGCGAATTTTGTCAGTCCCAGTGGACTCAGGTTTTGTGTGTGCACATACGTGCAAAATTAAGTGTGCAGTAATATGCTGGTCATTATGTGCATGCATTCAGCTTGTGTGCCGAGACATGTCTACAACAGCAGAAAATCAAGCGTATTGTGGAGACACCAATGTGAATATCTGTGTCTGTGTTGCACGAAGCTGTGTCAGTGGAAGTACAGGTTTCCAACTTTTACAATTTTCATGCAAAACAAAAGCAACAAGTAATGAGCCCATTTACATTTCAGTAACTATCTTTGCATTATTTCATCTGAAAAGACTTGGTTGCAGTATTTGTTACCACTAAAAGCAGTGGAATTGCAGTAAAACGTCACTTTGTTATTCGTTCTTAAACCTGTTATCTGCACTTACAGGACTTCTGTATCACAATGGCTTATGAACACATAATTCAAAGAATGCGTTCATTCTCAGACGCAGATATAACATTCACAGCATCTGCTGCACAATATTCTTTATGGAAATGGGCATCACCACATAATTGTTATTGCCACATGCCGTAGTTTGCAATATTGTTTCAAAAGCTGCAAAATTACTGTGACAATATGTCTCGTAGGTATTTCTGAGATAGAAACAAAAGAAAATTGTGAACTGATATTCTGCCAAAAAGAGGTTGAGGTAATGAGTGAGTGTGAACATGAAAAAAGGAAATAAGAAACAACAACAAAAACAAAACAAAGACCATAAAATTATGTGCACAGATGAATGTCCATGGGGTGTTTGCTCATAGAAACAAATCTGTCCATCAGATTTGATGTAAGCATGACCACTATGTAGGAATGCTGGCTAAGAACAATAGTTGAGTGGGAGGAAAGATAGAAAGAGTGTGGGGAGGGGAAAAATGGAAGGGAAGAGAGAAAAAGATATAAATGGAATAAGAGAAATAAGAATAAGAGAAATTTGAGACAAGAGAAGGAAATTCACTATTAAAACCATATGAAGTCGACTAAAAGGAGGACACAATGGGGAAGAGAAAGGGGTAGCAGGTAGGAAAGAACACCAGCTTTGAAGCGATGGAGATTAGAGAGCTCTCTCCAATCAGACTGCTTCTCAGGCCAAGATCCAGTCTCTGCTGGCGATATGCACATCAAAGCCACAACAGGGAGGATCTCCTGCATTCACTAGCTCCCTGCCAACTGTACCTCCACCCACCAGTACTAAGCTCTACAGAGAGGAAGGGGGCACTAGAGGACATCCTACACCACTCTCACACTCCTGAATGCCCTGGGAGGATGAGGAATTCAAGACCTCCAAACATATGCTAACAGGTGTTCAACTCAGACAGTGTAGCTTTAATCTTAAATAACTAAACATAACTCATATCATGGAAGGATGAACACAACATAATGGGCAATAATACAATGTACACATCAGATAGCATTTAACTTAAGGCCTGAGCCGATCGATTGTTTTTCTGAAGCCAAATTAAAATAGGATTTAAAAGTCAAATGGATTTCATGGCAAATCGGTGTGGCCGGGTGAGCCCCTGTGGTGTGTGTCTGCTTCTTTAAGTCAAGCTGCGTATGATGCTGTGCACCCCGAGTGCCATCAGCCCAGCTCTTTCCAGTGGCGTATGAGCAGTTCGGAGTGCTGATCATGCTACTACAGTGACAGCTTAAACCTTCATCTGGGGTTGTGAGGAGCCAAGCACAGCCAATCAGCTTTATGTTTTAGTGCTTCCTAAAGATGACAGCAGAAGAATGAACAAGAAGAGGATGTCTGACGATGCTGTACTGAAGGGGAAAAAAAAAAAATCATATTTCACATTTTGCTTTATAAACCACTGATACTGTGCCAGTTTAGGATCGAGGCTTCCCAAAAAAACAAAAAAAAACCCAAGTGCCCTGATTTTGTATAATATATTTAAATTGGTCTCTTTCTTCCAGCTCTAAACAATAAAACACACAATGTAAGAGCATTAAAGAACGTACACTAAATAGCCAAAAGTATGTGAACACACGACACTATGTGGGTCTTTCCCAAACTGTTGCCATGAATTTGGAAGCCCAGAATTGCCTACAAAGACTCTGTATGCTGTAGCATTAAGATTCCACTTCAGTGTAACTAAAGGGTTCAAAAGTGTTCCAGCAGGACAATGCCTCATGCTCAGAGTGAGGTCCATAAAGACATGGTTTGCCGCTGTCTTTTGGATGAAAATGAGTGTTCTGAACAGACCCCTGTCCTCAGCCCTATTGACCTAGCTTGGAATTAATTGGAATGCTGACCGCATGCCAGGCCTTCTCACCCATCAGTGCCTGACTTTGATAATGCTTGGGCCCCACAGCCACACTCTAAAACCTATTGGAATGCCTTTATAGAAAAGTGGGCATTGTTCTAACATTTAGTGGGTGTTATTCTAACATCTAAATCTAGAAAGAGATGTTCAAAAAGCACTTATGGGTATGGTTGGTCAAGTGTCCACATACTTTGGGCCATATAATGTATATAACAGACTGTCATCTCTTATCATGCTACAGGTGTGTTGACAAATTTCCAGTAGCTGATATTTTACTCCACTCATCACAGATCATTTGAAAACGACAGACTAAGAAAGCGACAGTAGCAAAAATGCATTTGGTGGCTTTTTGTTTGTTTGTTTTTTTAACAAATTTTTAAAAAATGAAGCAATAAGATTTCTGACCCAGCCACTGCAGTTAGAAATGAACTGAGAAACTTCTCTCACTCAGAAAAGAGAGTGACTAATGTCTTGAATTAACTTTGTTGTTTATTCCTGCCTGGAAGCAATGAAATAACCCTATTAAATCAAGTAGTCACCCTGCCATTAATCTCAAAGCACCAAACTAGTTCCACAAAGCTAATGTGGTTTGGAATTTGCATGAGGTGAGTTTACCCACAAAGACTTGTCTAAGAAGATTTGAGTTCAGATAGAGAGAGCTTCATGTCACAATTCTAGGTCTAAGGTATGTACTTAACTATGACTAGAGTCCGGAACCATCCGTTTCTTTTCTTATCTAAAAACCAGTCGATGCTTTGGCTATTGAAAGACAAGTGATGAAGAAGCGATACAATTTTAAAATCATTAAGAATATTACAAGAATAACAAGAAAAGTGACAATATTCGCTATTCAACAAGGATTACAGGCACAAACGGATTTGGCAATGTAAGATCTACGAGCAGGGGTCATATAGTAGACTGAACCAAGTACTGATTAAAAAAAAAAAAAAAGTTCTCAGAACCAATAATTGTATAAAAAGCTGACCATATTTCAGCAAGTTAAAATGAGCCAGTCTACTTCTGTTGCAAGTACTCTGTTGTTGCTTAACCAATCACATTTATGCAAATTATTTAGCTGAAGGCAGCTCATGAGAACTGAGACAGAGTACTTACAGATAAATGGACAGAGAAATATGCATTCATTCTCTGCTTTAAGTTCAAACAGATGTCTCATCTGTTCAGAGTCTAGGAAGCTAGTTACAAGTTCTAACATGGAGAGCCATAATCACCAATCTTTTATTTATTGCCATAATCTAGTTAAAAAATTAAAAAGTGACTGTTGTTGCCATTTAGGTGTTTTAGTTGCTTATCATTTGTAATCAAGGAACTTGTAAATGGAGTTATACATTCACATATTGTGCCTGTGTCACAGTGATTTCCTTTAGGATCTCAAGTTTTCTCCTACCTCCCAAAAGCATAGTCACTGGAGAACTTTACTGCAGTAAATTGCCTCTAGGATTGAATAAGTGGATGAATGTGTGCGCTTGGTGCCCTGCAACAGAATAGTATCCCATGAAGTACATTTCCTTGCCTCATGCCCAATATTCCTAGGACAAACTCGAATCTGGCTACATCCACATTCACAACAGTGTTTAAAAATGACAAGTGTTTTAGTTTCATATCATAAATAAACTATATCCATTCTAAGAGACCAGAAAATGCATTTCATATGACCATCCATGTACACTGGGCATGCATGAACCGGTATAAACAGTAAGCAGTGCAATTTGTTAAGCAGTTGCAGATCATTTGAACAATAGCTTGCCTCCTGCACATATAGGCAGTTGCAGCATTATAAAATAATAATTGAATAATAACTGAAATAACCGAACACCAGCTGCTAAGCAAAGGCAAGAAGGTTAGCAACGTTTGCAATTAGTCATCCATGCTGCCTTCACAACTGGTAATCGAGGCTGATGCCATTTGCTTTCTTCCAGAAAAGAGTCATTGTGATAGGTACATGATGAATCAGGAAACCATACACCATGACTCATAAAGGCAAACGTGGGTGTCTGGGTCATCACTGCCAAAAACCACCATTTTCCTCGTCCACGTTAAAACATAACCCCAGAGTTTCCCAGCAGCATTTCCAAAACTCTTAGTTTTAGAGGCTCTAAAACTCCAGACTAGCATGGACACTAGGCATAAATGTAGAAAAATTATGCATTTTAGAACTAAGACATATTAGTGTGGACATAGCAGCTAAGCAGAAGAAATCAAATCCTGATGATGAATGAGTAAACGGGCCTTTATCAATTTGACTAGAAAACCTCTGCCTAAGATTATGTATGTTGCAGGATGCCAACTTCAACAGCGAAGAATATAAATTAGTCACATAAAGTATAAGGAGTAGCATAAAGAATTAAAGCTCATTGCTGGTATAGCAAGGGAGCACGCTAAAGCACTAACATTAAAACTAAAATAAACTTCCATCTAGCTGGATGATTCTTGGCAAGATCATGCACAGCAGCTAAATATTATTAATCATAAATGTTTATTTCAACTTTTATTCGTTTGTGGCGTGAAGTTTGGGCTATCAGGCTCCATGGGAGCGGTATCAAGGCGACCTTGTGACCCCAAGTTCCTAGAAGGATTTCCTTATGGTCTGTATAGTTCTTATCCATTTTTCAGGATTATTAAATGACAAAATAGTGATCTGTAGACAATTAGACAAGCTATGCAAACATAATCACGCTCGTTATTAATTTTATACCTTGATTTAATATATTACTGCCACATATAAGATCCCTCAGCATCACAGCCTTAAGAGTCAACAGCTGCATCAGATTATTTCATAGAACAAATCATATTGATTTTAAGCAAGAATAAGAATAAAGTTTAGTTAGACCCTTAAATATTTGTTTTATTCCTCCTCCTGGATTTTCCTTGTTTCATGTTTGCAAAGTCTCATCAGGAATCCAGCTCAGTGTTGACAACTAGGCTTTATAAAATCATTTGAATAAGCCTCTTTATTTAGGATCCTGACTGCCCTGTTTCACTGAAAGCAAACAGCTTTAGCAGCTAAATATATAAATATGGCTTGAGCATTAATTCTTAAATATTCATCAAGGTGCCTGAAATACAGCCTTGCCTCTGTGATGTATTCATAGCCAAAGAAAGTCTAAAAATTCAAAAGCAAAAGTACCGCAGACAAGTTTCAACAATTTGACTCAGACTTAAAAGTTTGCTGTATGCCCTGTCTCTCTAAGAACTGATTTTCAAGCCAACCAGTCAGTGATACTGTGGTGGTCTAGCGGTTAGGATTCTGCCCTCTTGGAACCACAGGCCATATTTGATCAGCGATTGGTATGGGAAGTGGTGGCTCAGTAGTTAAGGCTTGGGGCTACTGATTGAAAAGTTGTGTATCAATCTCAGCATCACCAAGTTGCCAAATATATGTCCTTGAATAAGACCCTTAACCCTCAATTGCTCAACTCTAGCCTGTCTTAAATGGACGTCATTTTAGTCAAAGGTGTCAACCAAATGAATTACTGTAACACAAACAAACAAACAAACAAACAGACACATAAATAAACAACGTCCAACAAACACCGCTAACACTAGAAAAAACACCCTCTTATTAAGGACAAACCACTGAATTAAAACAACCAAATAACAGATTGGCTAGATAAAGTGAGAAAAAAGTGGGATAAAAAGGCAGTGGAAGCTCCTGTGCCTGCCAAGAAGAACCAGTGATCAGGTGCTGCTTTTCGCCTTGTGTGTGAATCTGTGAGTACAAGCTGTCTGTGTCAATAGTCATATTTTGCTTTAAAAACAGCACAAAACTGTCAAAAACAAGATTTGTTTCTAACTCTCGAAAACAGAAGGTACAAATGGCAACTTATATATGTAGATTCAGGTGTTCCTTCCTGAGGACCATCCATCATCTTTATTGCGTATCTGTTAAGGTTCTCGAGGAAGCTGGAGCCAATCCCACCTGACTTCAGGTGAAAGGCAGGGTACACTCTGGGCAGGATGCCAATCGATTAAAGGGCTAACACATAGAAACAAACAACCGTTCACACCTATGGGCAATCTGAAGTAGAGCCAGTCGACCTAATCTGCGTGTCTTTGGACTGTTGAAGGAAAAGCATTCAGGCACCAGTGGAGCCTCCAAACTCCACACAATAAGGCCCCATTTGGCCAAAAGCTTTGAACCCAGAACTTTCTTGTTGTGAGGCAACAGTGCTAACCACTGCATGACCATGCTACATTCATGAGAACCACCATCCAAATACTAATGTTATTAGTCAAAAATTAAGCTTTTAATAAAAGCCCACTGCCAAAGTTGTTCGTCTTTTTTTTTTTCGTCTTCTGCCGCTTAATCCTGTTCAGGGTCGCGGGGGGAAGCTGGCGCCAATCCCAGCTGACATC
>JAQLOM010000032.1:19001271-19013008 GCA_030068315.1 Chrysichthys thysi
ACACACACACACACACACACACACACACACACACACACACACACACACACACACACACACACACACACACAGCATGGGTGTAATCATAGGCGGCCATTAAATCGATCCACTTCACAATCTCTTAGCCCAGGCCCAACATACACGTACACATACAATTGCACACTCACTCTCACACAGGGAGTGTTCTTATAGGCTTTTGTCTATCTCTGTCTGCAAAATGACTGTAATTGGCATGCTGTTTTTCTATGCCTCTTCATCCAGTGCATTCACACATAACTGCGCAAAGTAGAAAGTGATGTTTTGTACTAGAGAACGCTAGAGGACACAGACATTACACACTGGGATGAGGGATGGGAGAGAGAAAATCCAATATCCAGGATGTGCGTATGCATTTTATATAAATAGTAGGATATCCTAACTGAAAAACTGAAAAAAAATCAATGTTTTCATGATTATCAGATCACTCTGTAAATCATATATTTAAGGTAGATGTGATGCTGATCCCAGGTATTTGGAGTTGTGTGTATAACTTGATTAATTAGTGAAAATTTAGTCTTGAGGCACTATACAAAATGGGCATCATTTATCAATATTTTAGTAAAGTTGCGTATGAATGTCTTTGAGCAAACCGAACCAAAAATTCCTGCCATATAAAAGTTTTAGTAAAGTTTCAGTAACTAGATTTTACTTGTACTCAAATCCCCAAACACCAAGCATGTTCAAAGCATAGCGGATTCACATTTAATGATACTTGCATAACTATAAAAGGCAAAGATCACAGAAAGCTGAAAACAACAACATACTAAATGATGAAAGTGCCACTGACGCTAATCAACTACCACAGACACATAGTGTAACAATGCTACCTCCTTTTATAGGGTGTCGTTTCATTTGTCCTATTTAAGGAACTGGGCTTATTTGTCCTCATTAAGAGATTTTTTTTTTTTTTTTACACTGATGCGTTTTTTCCCCAAGTTGTTAATATGAAAGACAGAATTTCACATTTTACATTTATTTATTTTACATTTGTGAGCGCATTGGAAATAAATAGATAAATAAATTTAATCGTGCCAGAGTAATCTATATATAACATTGCAGGAACTCATGCCAATTATAATATTTAACACTTAACAAGCCAGGGTCACTGGTTACTGAGTCTCCTTACAGGTACATTTTACACAATGTTCAGATGACCCCAGCAACATGAACAGCAATTATGAAATTTTCGACAAAATTGTTGCTATTTTTATATACATATGTGCTTTGACCATAATTTCACTACTAAATCTTGTGGGCTGGGAACATTTTCATGATTCATAATTTCTTGTGTTAATGCTCTTGCAAATAACTTATTTGATTTGATTTACAAATAAATTAAATTCATGAGGCCCATTAAATAACATTTTATCTAAATACAAAATTTACATGGAATGCCTTTCTACCGCCGCAAACGTCCAAAGAACTTAAGAGGCCCACATGTCGGGTATCATCCCGTCAAACAGAATTCTCATAAAATGCTAACCGGGTATGTCTCCCTGATTACCAAAGACAGACTGGCAAGAAACAGCAGGTGAGGCTTGGGAAATACATCTCAAACTGCAAACATCAGCACTGCTGCCCCCAGAAATGTGTGCGTGCTCCAAACTTCCATGCTCCGTGTGAACCAACGACTGTGCCTCCAAGCATAGAGGCGAAGTTTGCAAATTCATTGTGGGTGCTCATAACAGCCTACACATTTGTGATGTCACACATTTTCATAACCATATCCCAGCCCTCGTATAAAATGTATATTGCCAGAGGCTTACCTTTTTTCACTTTGACAAAGCAAATGTGTTTCTGCTCACAGTACGCCTTGGAATTCAAATTTGACCATATTTAATAACAAACAACTGTTCAGTACCCCTAAAATATTATTCAACCAGCACTAATTAAACATAACAATATAAATTATGTCATCTAGCATTTTTTTGTGCGGAAAGGCAGGTAAAATAAATTAAAAGAGAAACTGCATTTTTGAAATATAAAAAACCAAGCAAGCTAACAGTGGCTACCTTCTGAAACGATCCAAACTTATTTATTAACTCCAATTTTACAAACCCATATCTAACCGCTCTCATAAAATATCAGACTTGCCTCAATGAATGGATAATGTTTTTAATGCTTGCTTTGCTTCCTGTCTGTTGCTGGCTGTGTCCCAAACCATATTCCAGTGCACTAAATAGTATGTCAGAATTGCACAGAGTGATAGATTACCTCTTGCCATAGAAGGCACACTATCATAAACTATTTAATACACCAGTATGCACCATAGCTACGGGTGAAAATTAATAACCTCTGGCTGCTTTGGCAAGTTGGTGCTGGTACAGACTTTATTTGTGTCTAAAACTACAGAAATTATACCCCAAAATATGTCATCCAGAAGAGTTGAATTCAGCCTATATGTTTAAATATTTCTAAATACTTGAAATATCAATGGTGCTTGAGCTCTGGCACACCCACAGAGCTCGTGCTTGTTTTTCCAAGGACCCTCTTGATGTTTTCACATGACACAACAATCATCAGTCTCATCATACAGCATACACATGGGAAGTTAAACACCTGCATCTCTGGTGAAGTCACGAGCTAAAGCTGAACACGACTGTAGTGGTTCACCCCACAAGTGCCTTCTGTTACTAAAAAAGACATGATCGTGATGGTTGGGGAACGATTCATGGTAACCACTGACTCTCAGTATCTGAGATAGGAAGCTAAGAAAGCCCAGAAGAGGATTGAATATTTGACAAATTATAACTTTACATCAAAGGTGTTGGCCCATGTCTACACCGCCACCACAGAGGCTGTACTCACCAAGTCGTAATAATCATCTGGTTTTGGCTCTGCAACAAAAAAGAGCTGAACAGACTGCAACATGATGGCTGAAAGCAGCATAGACAGAAACCTGTCCACTGCCAGGGACCTGTTCAGCTCTAAAGTCAGGAGGCAAGTGGAAAATTATCACTGACTACCCGCTGCAGCCAGTCCACAATATATGTCACCCATCATGCCAAATGAGGTATTAAGTTACATTTTGGACGAGTTGATTTATGCATATTTTCAGATTTCTGCTTCCATATTTATACCAGGATTATTACTATATCATGTCCATATGTCAACATAGCAACAGTACAAGTTTGCTGACAGTGCCTCAGGAAACTCTGTCAGAATCTTAATTTATAATATTTAAATGAGGATTCCATGTTGTAATACAAAAGAGGGAATCCTCAGCCTCGTTTACACACCAGGATTTCCCTGGTCGTCCTAAAAATAACTTCACCAGCAGAGTGTTTTTATAACAAAGAAATACACATTTTTCTGTCAAAGCTGTAAGTAACCAGAGTAACCAGTTTAGATTGAGTTTATTAAAGTGCATTACAACGTTTGCAATTGCAGTTTCTGAGGTCTGTTGAAGGATCAGAAAAATAAGCTATTTATCAATATTTTTTAAACCAAAAATGAAGATTCGAAGAATTTCTCCAACCGTACCTTACTGGCTATAGTGCAAAACTAATCTGTGCAACTTAATATCTGACTTGATATGATGAGTCACGTATTTGAACTCCTTCCCCTTAATAAGATTTTACATTTTTTGTGTTATATGTAGTGGTATAATAGTGCATTATATTACCAATGTGGTTTTTTCCCTTTTCATTTTGTAATGTCTATAAAAGAACAGTGAAAGCTCAAGATAAATCCCTTGTATACGCAACTTAAGTGTACTTGACCAATAAACCATAGGTCTGTTTATACTTCTGATAAAATGACATACACACTAGAGGCAACAGAAATATTTAGCTCAGTCAACCCAGGGAAGCAGCTGAAGCTGATGGAGTTGTAAAGTAGTGGTAAAAGAGGCACATGAGAGGGACTGAGCGAGACATAGCACTGGCCTCAATGTGCAACGGTACTGAAAAATATATCATATTGATGATTGGAGACTGAACAGTAATCCCTCAGAGCTTCACTTATTAATCCTGGAAATGTTACACCTAGCAAAGCAATGTGTTCGACAAATGAATACCCCGGCCAGAAAGATCTTGTACCAGACATGAATAGAACATGACACGGAGCAGATGGTGGGAATGTGTGCAACAGTTCCAACCAAAGAATCAGAGAAAAGCCTCGCAGGTCATGCAAACCCCCATGGCTAAAACTGCAAGCTAACATTTTGACTTGTTGCTCAAAACTGATACTTGACAAAAACCCAGAGATCATCAAAAGACTTGATAAGGCAGGATATTCACAGTCAAATGGGCTTGCCAAAGAGACCAGAAAAACTGTCAAGCACGCTCATTACAAGGCACGGCAGGAAGGAAAAGACCCACGTTTATTTAATCCGACAATAAAAGACAGATATTTAGACATCTGCTATATATATATTTTCCTTTGCACAGATGTAATTCCCAAGGAGCCCTCTGCCATGTTAACCACTTGGTATTAAAATAGGATCTGCTTGACCTTGCTCTTGGTACTAGAATACATATATCAAAGAGGAAAGAATCTGCTCAAGTGATCCCACCACCTCTCAAGGTACAAGAAAGCATATATACATACATATATATTATTTTCTGTTCTGGTACCTAGGTGGTGGAATGAACTTCCCCTAGATATCCAACCAGCTGTCTCATCTTCAAATGACGACTACAGCCCTGCCTCTTCCAGACATACTTGGATTAGGATTTTCAGTATTTATTTACAAAAATACAACACCATGCGTCTGCATGCTTCTTTTACTATATTACGTGTTTTCCACAAGTATTTGACACCCAAGGATCAGATCAATTGACCAGTGTGATCCCCCCTGGTCACTTGGGCCACTTGTAGACATCCCAATTCTTGCAGCAGGCCATACTCAGATGCATACACTTGCGCTCTTGCTTGTTTGCTCTAGATTCTGGGATATTTTTTCCACCTCTCATGGAAGAGGTGCCACCTTGGAGCGGATCATTTAGTTTCATGACCAGTGTGATCACTAACCACACCCCCATAAGCACCCCCAGGAGTGGCTCATTCAGTGCAGTGTGAGTGAAGACCAGAGGGGGCATGGGAAGGGAGGACCATCACTCCCAGAAGCGGTTTGGGCCAGTTAAACCCAGTGTGAATACACCCATAGTGAGCCAGCTTTAGAACGTATTAACTAACAGAGATTTAAAAGCACTTATGTAAGTCGTTGTGGATAAGAGTGTCTGTCAAATGGCATAAATGTAAATGTAATGCAAGTCACACTCTTACAATGTGTGTACTTCATCAGCACAGATTTTCAGGAGGAACATATGCTAACTGAGGAAGATTCACCCAGACGTGCTTAGAGCTCAGAACTGCATAATGGGCAAAAGTGCTAAGCTGAGCTCTGCATACTATTTTGTACGTATCTAAGATATGGGACACTGTTGAGGGGTAAAGTTACTGTTATCAGTTACTGTTTCTCTGTCTTGTTTTACAAGGCACCCAAAGTGGAAGCTTAGTGTGAACACACTTCCCTCAAGAAACACAAATGTGACCCGTGCTGGCAAAATGAGTTGGAATGCGCATAGGCTTATTATGAGCTAAGAGGAAGAACATGGTTTCGGTCGAAATGAGATTTTCTCAAAAATGAGTCCATAAAGCGCTCATTTATTGATCCCCATGATAAAACAGCAAGAGAACATCCCAAACTACCTTTATTTTAAGGTTTTGTTCATTATGTTCATTCGTATATCTTCATTAATTAGTCCTTTGTCATAATATTCCATGATAAATCTGTGGGTAGGGAATCCCCCTACCCATGTTTGGTATCGTTGTGAAGCGTAGTTCCTCTACTTTCTGTTAACACACGAGATTCCCGATGACACTTTTATGAACCAATGGAAAGCGAGTTTCCAAGCCCCATTACACATAAACGAAAGTGGCTAGATGCTAGGCGGTCATTTTTTGTCCGATTTCAACAAACCATGCCTCATTATGAAGGTCTTTAGATGGACAATGTGGAAGTAACAATAACTCACTTTTGACAGTGTCCTCATTCCGACTCATTATGCCAGCACGGGTCACAAATTCGATACACCATCCTGAGACCTTAGGTAAAAAGGTTGGATGTGGCTGCTATATATGAGTAGCTCTGGGATTAACTGACTCATGTACTAGATTTTTCTCACGTGTCAACCTGAATATATAATCAGCTGCATTTAATTTTTTTTTCAATACACTCATTTTTTTGTGCTGACTTTCCATTTTTTGCATGATCCTCCCTGAAATGCATATGTATTAGGGAGAGACGTGCACATTGTGCTGCCATGTACCTGCTCATTTATGTTCATACAGCAGTTTTGGACATAATGCATGGTTTTTGAACAGAATGGGCTCTAATTGCCCCTGAAATCAGGAACAGAAAGTACAATTGGCTTGCGCGTGTGTGTGCGTGTGTGTGTGTTTGCATGTGCATTTCACAGCTCCGGGGCTAGGTGACTGAGCTCTCTGTGGCTTGCTTAAAGGCCCTCCTGCAGAGACCAAGGTAGATGCCAGATCCTCTCTCATCCAATTATCATCATGACACCTAGAATCCATCCAGTTGTCTCTGGAGTTATGAGGCTTTGCACTACACAACTCTATTCATTCCCAGAGACATATGATCAATTCAATCCAGCATGAGAGTATGGGTGTATTGACCGTTCGCACCTCCATTACCAATATTCCTATTTATTTTACAAGTCCCTTCAATGAGCAAATCTAAGAAACTAAGTGGGGCATGGAAAAATTCTATATACCTCAGGTAAAATTTACTGGTATTAAACACATTAACCATGATGTGTTTTCTTGTAGGAACAGGAATGAGCCTGAATTGTTGGGCTGCAGGGGACAAATTAACATTTGCCCCATCTGACTTGTTCATCAATACTGTAAATGCCGATTCTGCAGCACATTCAATTACACTCTCAAACCAGAATAGGACTTAATCAAAAGCTCGCTGCTCATTATACATGAGGTCAGCATCTGCTTGCCCCTCCTGCACATGAAAAATGGCAAACTCATCAGGAAGCAGAGAATGTAAGTAGAAGTATTGCCTGACTGTCTCGGGTTTTACTTTTTGGGTACTTCAATTTCCCACAGTATTACTGTATAAGATTTGTTTCAGTCTTGGCAGGAAGAAAAAAAACAAAATCAACTGCTACTTTCTAAAGCATTATGGCTCACTGAAGTAACAAATGCTGCTGTAAAGGAGTACTTCCAAAAGCTACCTTGGGATACACAGTATTGTTGATTCTCTATTTCTGAGACATCCACTGTTACATTTCTATCGTACTTTGGCCACGATCACAACGTTGTCTTTGATGACAAAAGGTAATTGCGTTATAATACCGTGAAAACATACGGCATTAAACCTAAATTGATTTTGGATTCCTGTTGTTTTGTTTAATTATTTCACGTGCATTGAGTCATGGCTAGCTAATTTTGCTCATCGTTGTTGATGAACCTGCACAGCATTTATATTAACAGGTTAGTACTAAGATACGTTTTCTGTTATGATCATTTTGAGACTTAAGGCTAGTATGATCCAGACAGCAAAACAATCCAAATAAGATTTTGCATCAAAGGCCCTGTGATGGTACATATCCATATATCCACTTATATGTCTATGTAAATGTGGCTTTAGGTCTGTAGATCTAAAAGACAGCATTATGCTAGCATTCAAACAAATAAGACGGAATGTGTCAACAACAGCACTGATGACTAAAAACAGAAACAGATATTTCTGAGGTGGGGCTCGATAGAATTTCTCATGGCTGGAGCTCACTGATTACAGAGATCCCTCACAGCCGGTGGCATTGAAGCAGGGAAATAAAAATGCCACTTGCTGAAGAAGAAGAAGCAGTTTTAGAGAGCTCTCCAATGCAATTTACACTATTGCTAAACTTCAGCTCCCTGAGGGTCAGTGAACTCGAGAAAGGCAGTGAGACGCCAACCCTCACAGACCACTGGGAATCTGAGAAAGCAACTGCACCAAGTCTCACAGCTACATTTACCATCCACTAACCCTTCCTCACCTCACCTTTCACTTTTTAATCGTGCTCTTCCTTTCAATTTATTTTTAACCTGGTCTTGTGTTTGTGTTCTAACAGCTATACTCGCATGGCGTTATCCTCATCGACACACACATGCACACACACTCACACATTCACACCTCTGCCCTGAGGATTTAAGGACAAGCTAAACCTACATAACCAAATTTTAACCCCAGCTTTGAGAAGTTATTTGAAGTAGCCAAACTTCAAGTTCCATGCAGTAAAACTGGGTTACTGCACTCTGTAATTTATAATCAGTGCTGAAAATGTGTAGTGGCCTTATTAATGCATTGCTCAGACATTAAACTGAACAAGGTGTAATAATCTATCTTTATATCATTCTTTATAAGTGCCTACTTACCATATAGCCTTGTTTCTGCAGAATATGTATCCTTTTGGAAGGTATCTATTTTAATTAGCATATGCGGCACATCAGGTTTCATGAGGGTTTGTGAAAGGTTCTTGGGATGGTTAATGATTGAGATTCTTAAATGATTGAGTTTTCCATTTCTAAAAAGGAAAGCCTCAAGTCAACAAACCACCATAAGGTTGTATACAGCGTACTACATGGAACCATGTGGACGTCAATATTATTGAATATGAACAAGAAATGTGCATCCTCTTCAAAAGACACGTGAACTTCTCGTGTTATGTTTCACATGTAGTGCGTGTGTTTTTATTGTTCACATAATTCATTTACCTTTTCATACCGTATGTACATTCAAAAAAATTATTCATTGATTTTTCTACTTGATTTTTAAATATCAAATCACTTACATGATATTTATGCGCGATTTATTTGTATGCATGTTTTCCTTTAAATACTAGGCATGTAAACTTTTAAACGCTTATATTAACCTATTATTTATTTGATTTGATTTTTTACTAAAGGCTTTTTTAAAAAAAAAAAATTCTTATTTATTTTTCCTGCTTTCTTATTTTTGTTTGTTTATTTGTCTATTTGGTTTGGTAAAAGTAGAATTAGCAAGAAGAATTTCATTGTACAGTATACCTGCTTGTTTTAATGTGGATATGACAATAAAACTTGTATACCTTGTTTTTCCACACAATTAATTTATTTTCATATGTGATTTTTTTTTTTCATGTGGGATTCAGTTATTTTAAATGATTTGTTTTACACATTTTTTGTGTGGTGTTTTACACAGGATTTTTATTTTCCCATGAATTTTTCACATGTAGGTCATATAGTGTAACAAATAGTATACACATGATGTAACATATGTTCAAATGAACTTTCCTGTTTTTCATGTTAGCTCATATAGCTCACATAATTACATAAAGGCAATCATGTCAAATATCAGTCAGTAGTGTTGCCGTTCAGAAACACTGTTAATTTGGACAGTTTAACTATTATACATATGTTTCATTCTGTGTAAGAAAATCACTTTGTATTTACATTAGCATTGTTACATACAGTACATAGAATGTAATTAGAGCTTAAAATAATAATTCAATATCATAGCAATTAGTATCAGTCAGTGACACATATTGAACCGGAAATGCTGCCCCTAATCTCCGTTAACCTACTGATTCATTTCCCAACTTGATCGAATGAGAAATTCATACACATTACAGCAGAGAGGCAGGGCACTGGGATTTCATGAGGCCATGTTATAATTTTCTGTCAAAACACAAACATGAAAATTTGTTTTAATATACAGTGCCCACGGTGGCTGAGTAGCACTGTAGCACTGTCGCCTCACAGCGAGAAGGTCCTGGGTTCGAGTCCCGGGTTCGGCACAGGGTGCCTTTCAGTGTGGAGTTTGCATGTTCTCCCCGTGTTCGCGTGGGTTTCCTCCGGGTACTCCGGTTTCCTCCCACAGTCCAAAGACATGCACAGTGGGGATTAGGCTAATTGGCGACTTTAAACTGCCCATAGGTGTGAATGTGTGTGTGAATGGTTGTCTGTCTCTGTGTGTGCCTTGCGGTGGATTGGTGTCCCGCCTCTCGCCCGATGTCGGCTGGGATTGGCGCCAGCTTCCCCCTGCGACCCTGAACAGGATTAAGTGGAAGCAGAAGACGAAAAAAAATAAAAAATACAGTGTCCGGAAAAAACATTCATTGTTTTCCAATTATGTGCACTACTCCTTATCTTTTTTCTGAAAATGTGGCATGATATTTATCCATGTAAAAATAAATGTAATTAAACCAGCACACAGATTTTATGGTGCTTTATTTTACTGCACATTTTATTGACCCTTAGTACGCCAGATTTTTTCAGACTGGCATAGAAGGCAATTTGAAGAACTTTCACTAATCAAAACATCTGAACAGATGTTGTTTTTAATATTATTAAAGTGAATCCAGACTTTGGGAGACTTTAACGGGCTTTGAAACAACACTTTCTTTGAAACAACAAGTCTTTTTTGAACCTGACTACTGCTGAAATCAACAAACAACTGTCATCAGGAGCCTACCATCTTACTGTGATTGTGTTGTTAATCCAATTTTTATGAGTTATTAGTTTGTTACTTTGTGTCCGTACATCATGAAGGACACACATTACCAGCTAATGACTTGCAAGATATGGGTATGCACTTGTGGCTGTAAAAAGCCCAACTTTTTGAAACTGGCATTTTGCCCAAGATATCATGGAAAATCCATGAACAAAATTTTATATTCCAGAGTCCCGCAAAAGCCAAAAAATTCCACAAATCAAAATTTGAAAATCCGCGATGCACTGAACCAAAATTCCAGCAAATTATATTTACATTATATTTACCAAGCGTTTCATTCAGGTTCAAGCAATTAAAAGGCAATGCCACCAACTAACAAAGTGAATGTAAACTTCTGATCCACTGTGAATCTGATATTATAAATCAAAGCTGAAATAAATCTCTCTCTTTGGTATTATTTTGAATGATCGACACAGGAGTTGTATGTTAATATGAAATGAGTGGAGTAAAAAACTGAATTTGAGTATCTTTAGCCTAAATGCTTTAGTGATAAGATCTAATGAAATTGCTACTTTTAAACAATTCTAAACTTCTAAAATGACAAGAACTTCCTGAACTCTAATGTAATCAAAATCTGATGCAAATGCTGCCCTTTTCAAAGTGTAATTCTATTATGTTAAAAAAAAAAAATACATAATTTTTTTTTTGTTTTTGTTTTTCTAATTAAAGAAAGTCTACATTACTGGCATTAAGTAAGGATATAGTGTAGATACAACATATACAGACTTACAGTAATTAACCTTAGACATGATACAAATGGCTCTTCAGTGATAATCAAGCATCCATCAAGCATCCTGAATGCACTCAACATTCCTGAGTAAATACAAAAGGCTCTTTTCCTGCTCTCCACAAAACAACAAGCACAGGACAATGTTGCTGAACAGATATGCCCATGAGTGTGAAAAAGAGAGAAATAGAGAGCAACAAACCTGATATCACGTTCTCTGTGCTGTCAGGATCATAATAATGCCACTGCAGACTGCACTTTAGCTTTGACCACTTAAAGTGCTCTGCTTGTGGAACCTGCCAAAGCTTCACTGTGCCTTTGTTAGACACTGCATAAGAGCATGCCTCTACAGTAAAGCACAAAGCTCACAAATGAACTTCAGAGTAGTTGGAGCTCTCGGAAGCTAAGTAACTATCACTCAACTCAGATGTGATGACCCTTTGTTCTTTTTTTCCTTA
>JAQLOM010000032.1:19070400-19080611 GCA_030068315.1 Chrysichthys thysi
ACACACACACACACACACACACACACACACACACACACACACACACACATTCTCTCTCTCTCTCTCTCTCTCTCTCTCTCTCTCTTACACACACACACACACACACACACACACACACTTAAGACATGAGCTGCATTTTGAATAGTGTATTATGCACTGTGTGTATCTTTTTACTCTACATTGTATATTTGAGGATGTGCTTCCTGCATTTGTTTTTATAAAGTATTGAAAGGTCATACTACAACATGGGACCTTGTGTCATTGAACCACATCATATCAGCCTACACGACATCAATGACAGATTTTACAACGTCCACTCTAACCCTTCTCCTCAACTGTGTATGTGGTGTGATGATGTTCTCACTTGGTGTGTTGGTGATTTAGCATATTTGAAACCAGGGCAGTCTCTGATGGCCATGTTCTTACTTTACCTAGAGATAGCTCCAGCCACAAGGACAAGGTAAAGCAGGAGGATTCATAAAAATGAATTGATTTTTTTTCTGCCTTTTTTTTTTAATTGAATTTAAGATACAATAAAATGCAATAAAGTAATACAATTTGTATGAAGACTAACATAAATGAATAAAAAAATAAATATAAACCTTGTTATGTGATTCTTCATCCTTCACTTTGTTGTAGAGATCACCACGGATTGCTCATGTTGGCTGGATGGTGAAATTTAGAAGCAGATATTTTGGTTTCTGGGCCTTTATCTGATTTCTTTGTATTCCAAGAGTTTCCCCGTTACTTCAAATGACAAATCATTTTTGAGTGTGATCCACCTGTCTTCATATGTGAGCTTTTGAGCTTTAGCTCATGCTGCTTTCAAGATGAGCTCATCCACGATGAATTCATGAAAATTCACTACTGTTGACTGTATCACAGTTCCGAAGGAAATATTTCATTTAGCCCGTGTTAAATAGAGACAAAAAAGGCTTTATTACCACAGAGTGTGTTTGCTGGAATCTGAGAGGGAGAGAAAGTGAGAGTAGTCTGACCCCCGACACTTCCCGTCCCCCTTTACATAGAGTTCTGTATGCTTATGTGTAAAATAAGGAACCTTAACAAATAAAACCATTTATGCAGATAAAACTTTCACAAAACTGCTTTCTGTCCTTTTGCAGTAGACAGGATGACGTGCAGACAGAATGTCATCTGCACATACAGCATGTCTTGTCCTAATGGCTCTGGAGTTTCACATCCAGAAAAACACACTTTGCAATGTCACTAGTATTGGTGTCGACCATACATACAAATACTTGACTTTTCCACTACGTGACCTTGTTGGAGTGTCATCTTGTGGCATCAGTAACAGGAAGTTGTGTGCATGGTGAAATTGCAGATCCAGATCAACATCAACAACCTTTCTCAAGAGGTCGGCCGAATCTCAGAAATGTTCTAAAATAGTATCATAGATGACCCTTCTCTAACAGTATATAGGTGAAAATTATTTGACTTGATGCTCCTTCATGGTCTGTGAGTTTGCTTTGAATTGCTTTTTTGCTGTCTCATGGTGTGCAGGCTTTCTTTTTTTTTTCCAGTTCTGTGATGCTTTTTTGCCTCTGTTATGCTACCTCCCTGGGTCCCCATATCCATCATGGCATCGTGTAGCTGCTGATTTATTTTGTGCTTCAGTTCAATGATTTATGTCACTTTAAATGCCCGCTGCATCAAATTCCATCTAATCTTTCCCCAATTCTGGTTTTAAATTTGGCTTCTCTTTGCTGATGACAAACAATGCCTGTAAAGTTGTGTTTACCTTGTCACCAGAGCTGCCATCTTCCTTTTGCCCCTATTGCTTATTTTTGTGCCTTAATTTTCATACAACTTTTCCTGTTCTTGCCTTCACTCATATCTTGAATATATTTAACATATCCCAATGTAGCACCATGAAGTTTGCTCAACTCAAATGATCGTAGTGGGCCTATGCGGCCATCGTTGTTACTAGACTCCTGGAAATCCCAGTTTTTGTTTAGTTAATGGAGCTGCCAGAAAAATAACCGTGCACATGGCGAAACGACATTGCACCCACCAAACTATTTATAGAAAGGACTCAGAAAATTAAGACGTGTTTGACATGACATCATCTCTGACAGGAAATAATAAAGTTTCTATCGATTTGTCTATTGATTTGATCACACAGGTCAGCAGTGTTAGTGTGTCTTCACACTCTCCCACAAGCCTGTGTTGGATCATTGGGCAGTGATGGCAAGGTCACGGAGCGGTCACATCGCTAAACACGACAACTTAACCTTAGAGCTGTAGTTGTGACCTAAATGAATCGGATGAAACTAAATGCTATTACACATACTTACATTCTGAACAGAGCTTTGACTAGAGGGAAAAAATATTTTACTAAAATGTTGATGTTAACTAGCTACATTATGATTACATTAACACTCTAACTAGCAAAAGTGAACAAAATATTTTACACTGATAAACTATCACTATATAAATGAGGGTATGTGTTATATTAGCTGCTTTGTCTTCACAAACAAGCATAATGAGCAGCTAAGTGTGTTTGTACTCAGAGCTCAGAGGTATTGCTAGGAATTTATGGCTACCGAGGCTATGATAATCTTAGCATGCTTACAATTCATTACATAATTTAAACTAAACATAATTTTAATGACTTAACCATTGCATCGTTTGTTGAACTAATATGTTTGTTTGCGGAATACCAAAAAAACAAAAAACTCTTTTGTAGGCATGATTACAGTTCAAAAAATGTAATTTTGGGTTTCCACAAACTTGGTCCAGAAATATATTTCTTGCTAATCCTGCTATACTTCTATCACCATGATATATTTTAGCAGCATATTTTCCCCTTTATATACTCCAGATTTTCTGAGCACATGCCGTATCTTCGTGCTTGACCCATCCAATTTTAGAACAATTACTTTACAAGTGTCACAGAGGGGAAAAAAAACAACAACAATCACCTGAAAATCAATCCTCAATATTGTTTTAATTAATGAAGCGGTATAGCATAAGTGGACGCGGCATTGGCTCAAATTAAACTAATTATGGGTTATCCTTGAAAGCCAAATAGATCCATATTCATCTAGTCATTTCTCATTTTTACTGCATGACAGAAAGGTGTCTTTTAATTGATCATTGATCACAAGAGTCTGCCCTCCATGTTGGAGATACAGTATGTTAGATTGAATCTAGTGTTTGCTTCCTTCTTGGTTAAAGTTTATTTATAATTCCTCTGTTGGCTCAGGGGTTTAGTTATGATCGTGTGAGCACACTGGAGTGGGGGTCGATTATCAGGCTTATTGCATAACACTTGACAACATACTAACTTCTGACATTAAGCCGAGGTTCATATTATTCTCTTAATTAGAGAATCAACAAGCACAAAGTATGTGTCGGTTTTTGAGCATACATAATGAATGAGATTATAATGGACATCTAGCACACAAGAACAGACTCTCTCTTAGCCCTCACTGCTTTAAATGTCATGTGCAAATGCTTCTCAGGACAACTTAAAAATCCATTTCCCACTTCACTTCTCAATTCAAAAGCCATTTGTCTTGCTGGTATTTCTGCGGTTCACGTATCGATTTGCCGCTTGCTGCTCAGATGCTATGGCTGAGCTGAAGGGGACCTTCAGAGGAGTGTGGGCTGGTAATGGAGTCATTGCTGCCTTGTTATCTGTGCTAGTGCCACCATAGGGAAGGAAGTGCCCCTGACCACTTCCTGAACTTTGGAACATCTTTCTATTAAGGACTTTACATGCAGTAGGGATGGGAAGGGAATGGTATGAGTTTGGGTTACCTCTTGCTTCTGTTATAGAGCTTGGAAGCTGATAAAAATATTTAAAAATGAATTTCACATAGTTGAATGGTATACACATCACATTCAATTCAACTTTTTTTATGGTGTATTAAAAAATCTTTTTTTTTTTTTTTTTTTGCTTTAGTTCAATCCAATTCAGTTTTATTTGTTGTATAGCTCTTTGTCACAAAGCCGCTTTACAAATATATAAGGAAATATGTAGGACATTTTAAATGTTTCAATTTAGACTATTGCGAATGAGCAAGCTACCGTTGAAGATGGCAAGGGGAAAAAAAACCTGAGCTGACATGAGAAAGACATTTGAGAGGAACCAGACTCAAATGGGAACCCATCTTCATCTCGGTGAGACCAGGGTTTGGAAAATAGCTATTTTAATAGAACAAAAAAAAAAAAACTTAAGATGTACTTATGTGTAGCTCATTAAAGTTTATATATTCCACTGTGACTCCACACACAATTTCATGTCTCTTCACTTCACTTCATTGACTTGAGCATGACTGTGATTGGCTAAATTGGCAACTACTCTGAAATTGTCTGTTTTTCCCTGAGGATACATGACTCTTTTTCTTTGGCATAAACCACATAAAATCTGTATTGTCATTGTGTTGTATTGTCTGCATTAATTCTAGATTTTAGGGTTAGAAAATCTAGATTTTCTAGACTTTTATAACGTCAAGTTCCAAACAAAGCTTTAAACAGTAACCAAAAAAGCACATTTCTTAAATACACCATAGGAAAAAATACATACATAAATGAGTTATACGGAAGTGCCTTTGTCAGCATCCAGGCTCTATATTATGCCTGTATTCGTTTTTGGTATCCATTTTTATAATTCTAGAACAACATGTTCATCCTTCACAAAGCATAAAATGAGTCTAAACTGATTCACTCAGTCTAAACCTGTGGTCTGTAGTGCTTTTTCAGAAGCATACTGACCACAAATTAGCCTTGCAGAACACAGACACCACTCATACTAATAAGAATATGAAAGTCCACTGAGCAAGGTACACATGAGTAGCGTCGTGATCCACTAACTCTCCTCTATTACGAAAGCAAGCATCTGAGTGATGGCCAGTCGGTGTGGGATAGGAGTGATCAGAAACCAGTTGGGACATCTGACAGGTGCCATGGGCAGAGGGATCGATATCAACTAGATGCAGCTAACAAGCAGATATATATAGCTCCCAGACAACTGTCAGAGCGAGCTGTGTGGGATAACACCTGCCGAGAAAAACAATGGCTCCCTCACTGCCATCTTTTCCACCCTCGCTAAGCGAGAAGAGAACAGGGATAGACCCATCAGGGGTGTGGCACTCTGTCACAATGAGAGAATAGAGAGCGCCACTTTAATTTCAGCACAGCTGTCTCATGGCCTTTGTGATAATTTAATTCTTTCCAATTAAAAATGTCTGGCCTCACTTCAAATGAAGGTAAGTGGAATGGTTTTTAAATGATAGTTCATAATGCAAAATGTAGACATAAAACCTGGATGAAACTTACCGTATGAAGATAACTACTGTAACTCAACTGTAACTGTTCCAAGTCTCAGAGGAGACCTGGCCCAAAAGATCTCAGAACTCATAATGAACATGATAATTAGCTAATAATTTGAATCAGGCTGGCTAGATTTGGGAAATGAGGCATTCCGGCACACACCCCCAGCTCAGATGGTCAGGATTTTTAGCCATAAGATATTAAATGACTTTTCTCAACATTATTTTAAAATATACTTTTCAGAATTGAAGGTTACAGGATATTTTCATACTGGATTTACATTTTCATTATTATCACAGATATCGTGTGCTCCCATGATTACAACATAACATAATACATAATGACTGTTTTTTTTTTTTACTACAACATGAATGTAAGTATCAGTTACAAAATTATCAATTAGAAAATTACTTGATTGCATGGAATGGAGAGCTTGATAGCAGGTAATATTACCACCTCACATCTGCAGGGTTACCAGTTTGATCCAGAGCTTGGATCTGTGTGCTGCTTTACATACAGGTTTCCTCTCCATCCATCCATCCATCCATCCATCCATCCATCTATCCAACCATCCATTATCTATACCACTTATTCTTTAAGGGATTTGGGGAAGCTGGAGCCAATCCCAGCTGACCACATGGTAGAAGTGGGGTACACATTGGGGAAGGTGTAATAAATAAATCAAACAGTTTCCTTCCCAGCTTCTTCCTGAAAACATTTGCAGTAGATGGATTGGCAAATCTAAAGTCTTTCTAGGGGTGTGTGTCTGTGTGCATTGTTTCAATTACATGTTTAAGGTTGATGAAGACATAAAAAAAAAAACAATCATTACATCATATTTGAATGCTCAATATTCTACATTGTGCATTCTCCTACCCAAAGAAGTAATGCCATACATTTCATCACCGACCACCATGCACAACCCAGGAGTAGTCTTTCTACTTTTAATAAATATGATTTTTGCATAATTATTTGGTATCAAACGGTAGGCTAGATTTGAATAAAATATGGGAATTTTCCCTAATGTTTTAATCAGCATGGATTTTTAGGAAGCATAATCAAGATTTGCATGATTTACATTCAGTTCATGTCATGGTTGACAAGAGTGACTTGCTGCTTTGGGGGAAAAATAAATACCCACATTTCAGACATTTATGCAATAATTCTAAATGCTTGCATGCGTGTGTGTGTGTGTGTGTGTGAGAGAGAGAGAGAGAGAGAGAGAGAGAGAGAGAGAGAGAGAGAGAGAGAGAGAGAGAGAGTGTGTGTGAGAGAGAAAGTGTGTGTGTGTTTGAGAGAGAGAGATTTATGAAAATAAGCATATCACTTGCTCCTGTGATGCCAGAGGCAGTGTTGATGAGCCATTTTATGACAAACAGGAGAAGCTGGCAGGCTGGGTGTGTCAACTTTATGAATGAGAGTGTCTGCCTCTTTGTCTGTCTGTCTGCTTGTCTGTCCATCCATCCACCAGTTTCGATGGCACTTATCCATTACAGGTCATGTGGAAAGCTGGAGCCAATCCCAGCTGACTTTGGTCTACTATCGCTTTGTTTATTTGTTTGTTCATTTGTTTATTCTTCATGTCAGGAAAAATGGAATGGCTTTGCCCCGAAACCATTTCTCACAAGGTAATAGGATGATGTCCGTTGTAGGCTTTCGATGACCTCAATAAAATACAGCAGGAGCTCTTTTCACTAACTAAGCATTGCTTTAATTATGTGCGATAGAAATTGATTTCCTGTCATGGGTTGGTTTATAGTGAGGACTTGGGGATTGTCACCAGCTTTCCCTTTCGTTGCAGTGTGTTTTCTCATAAAGCCCTCAGTGTCCCTATGGGCGATCAACGCAAACACAGTAGAGCAGATCAATATGCATGGGACTGTTTGCTTATTATTACAATAAGGAGTGTAAGTGTTTGCTCATTCAGTTCTACAGACCATGCGAGAGATCAGGGAGAAGGAAAGCTGGTAATGATTTGAATGCATCATTGCAGTGTGGGATAGTAAAATGTTCAAATGTTTTAAAACACCTTTGTAACTATATTATATATTAATTTGTGTTCTGAATAATGTGGGTCCTTAGGGACCTATTATGATGTAATAAGCCACTAGACTAAGCTTGTCTTGGCTCTGATTTTGGAAGAACTCAGCATTTCCGTGACATATTAAGTAGGTTATAAAATAACTCTGCAGTCTAATGTAGCCAAGATCAATATATAAGGAATTTTTACTTAATTAAAACTCTAAAGCTGGAATCATTATAAAACTTTAGCCACAGCGCATGTTTTTTATACTGTTCAGAATCACTCCCAACTGTTAAGCATTTAGACGTGACTGTCTATTTTGAAAGAAAAATGCTTTATATCTTTCACATGAGTATTGCATTTTTTTTATTAAAAATAAAAAATAAAAAGCCCTATTTAATAATTGCTGATTTCCCTGAACAAGGTGTATGCCAAATTTTTGCTTGAAATAAACATTTTAAAAATTGTTTGTCTTCAACAGAGGTAATGAACACCTGCAGTCATATATAGATGAGTTCCAGAAGTGAGATATTTGAGAAGTCATTACTTGAGTATTACTTGCAATATAGGAAATAATAAAGTTTAAGCCTCACCTCATATTTACAGCAGCTGAAAAGGCGAGAGAGGAAATGTATCAAATGAAAAAATAAAATAATAATAATAAAAGCTAAAATGAGCTTCAAATATAAAATTTGAGAACAGAATTGGTTTCAATTTAGGGAAAAGCAACTTTAGTCTGCGATTGGCTGGGCTCTCTCTCTCTGTCTCTCTCTCTCTCTCTCTCTTTCTCTCTCTCTCTCATTTTCTATTCCTCGGTGGACTTTAAAGGTCTCTGAAGAATGTTTTCACTTGCCTTCTGATATGAAACCTCTGAGATGTTGTTTTTGTTGTCTTTTTGCTCTGAACTGGTTGCTGTGTTGGGCCTGACATCTGATTGTCTTTTTCTGCACTCTGCTTTGGTCACAGCACGGCTTTGATCCAGCAGCAGCCTGAGGACAAGATACTGACAGAGAGAAACGGGGGAATCAGCATTACCATTTTCCTTACAAGCACCCACCCACATCTGTATACACACACACACACACACACACACACACACACACACACACACACACACACACACACACACATATATTCTAGTATTAGGCGTAAAAATCATTATAAAATATAAAAATATATGATTGTGAAGCTTTAGATTGCGTCTGTATTGTAGTTCAGACTACTCTGCCTCTTTGCAGGGAGTAATGCATATTCTTTGTGTCTAATGTTCTATAAAATCAAATCTAATCGTAAAAGAAGATGCTAGATAGAAAGTGCTAGATATTCTGCATATCGAGAAGTGAATTCCTCATTACTTAATATAGAAGAATATGACAGGAGACATATTTTTATTCTGTCCATATATATATATATATATATATATATATATATATATTTTTTTTTTTTTATTCATTCAATCATCTTCAGTAACCTGAGGTGGGAATGCGCCCTAGATGGAATGCCAGATTCATTGCAGGGTATACACACACACACACACATACACACACACACACGCACACACACAGACGCAAACACCCCTAAGGGCAATTTACAATAGTATCCTGAAGTTGTGAGGCGGCAACCCTAATCACTCCAACACTGCTGTCCTGGGATTTAACAGCTAAGATAAATACAGTCATCCCTCACCTATTGCGGGGATTACGTTCCAGAGCACGGTAGGTGAAATCCGTGCAGTAGCGACGTTATATTTATTTTATTATTTATATATATTTTAAGGCTTTTTAAACCCTTCCCACACTCTAATAAACATTTCCTATGCTCTTAAACACTTTCTACACTTTTAAACCTACGTCCGTTTAACAACATATAAAATCCTATATGGGTACTCACCAATGAAGTATACTACAACTTGAATGATCAAGATGATGAATTAGCTGTGCAGTACTGATGACGATGAAGGTGATGACGATGAAATGAACGGTCCCTGAGCCAATCAGCACCCAGGATACAGAACACAGTTCTCTGTTTGGTCGCCTCCCATCCATCAGCCAATAGTGTGCCGTGTATAATCTCATGTGGGCAAACTAGCTCAAGCGGTAGTGGCGTACACTGCGTTTTCATTGTGTATTTATCTACTGATGAAATGCAGACTGTATATTATTTAATATTCTTTTAATAGGTTTGAATTAACATTCTTACATTTTTTATATTGCATATAAAAACCGCGATACAGTGAGGCCGCGATAGGTGAACCGTGATATGGCGAGGGACGACTGTATACTGTATCATAACTCATATCACACTATTTCTCAGTGTACAGCATAAACTCAACATATTATTACTGCAGTTTCTAGTTTCTGGTTCAGTTGAACAAACTACATAATTTAACACTTTTTGTAAGTCTTGCCTTATATATGGTTGCTACATAAGTAATGAAAGTCCATAGACAGAAAAATGACAGAGAAGCCTGTTACTGTGTTTTTATACCTGTTCTGGTACCATGGGGTCTATGTGACCCCAGCCCTCTTTGGACCATGTTTTTTTGGAAACTATCACGATTAGTGACCATCCCTGCCACGTATTTTCTCATAAGGCCTTCCTAAGTATGTGCCACGTGTTCGATCGTTTCAAAGTCTTTCCGCTTATTTTTTATTTAGGTTTATTTTCGCTTCGTCATAGTACCTTCAACGGGACGGGTACTATGGGGTCAATTTGACCCAAAGAGAAAATACTGTAAGCCTAAATAAAAAATAAGCAGAAAGACAGGTATGTGTGGTCACAGAAGCCAAAATCTGTCAGAAGAACCCCGATGTGAAATATTGTCAGACAGAAACCAGGGCTGAAAGGGAATGGGTGTCGAGCAGACACACCCTTGAAAGCATTTGATTTA
>JAQLOM010000032.1:19124363-19135076 GCA_030068315.1 Chrysichthys thysi
TGTGTGTGTGTGTGTGTGTGTGTGTGTGTGTGTGTGTGTGTGTGTGTGTGTGTGTGTGTGTGTGTGCGTGTGTGCATGTATAATAGATTTTTGACCTGTGGATAGATCTTCAGTTGTATTAATATTACTGCTCGTATATGTCATGCTATGCTATACTCAGCAGATCATATTAGTATAATATTGGCTGTGTGTACTTTGTTTTATGAGACAAAAAGAAAAAAAGAAAACAAATGAATGCTGAATTGTAGTTCATCAAAGCAATTTTTATTCTCCATAACAGCCATTATAACACTGAACTTTCTGCGATGTTAAATTGTGAATCATGTCTTGAAAGGTAAAAGGAGCTGCTTAAAGTTCATGAACCTTAAAATTTGTGGATCAGGAATATGAAGTGTTGTGTATGGCAGCATATCATAATGCATTTTGCAGTCGTTTGCCTCGGAGCAAGAGGCGTTTCTGAGTTGATGAAAAAGCCCGGCATTTAGCACAGTAAACACATTCATCATCAGAGACAGATAATTATCTCTTTAATTCCAGAGCCATGTGAGGCCTCCCGTGCTGGTTGTCATAGACATTAGAGTGTAGACAGAGGAGAATGTGAATAGTCTTGAATGAGGATGCACTGCTTGTTGCGTTCTCTTTTCGCAAATAACCTTGTTCACTCGAGTTGTCATTGGCACATTTCATTTGGCAAGGCAAAAAAAGAAGAACGACATCAACTGGAGTAAGGAAAATGATGAATGAGAGAAAGCATACCCAAGAGAAGCAGCAGACTCATGTGTTATGTAGTTTCTTTCTCCCTTTTACCTATGGTCTTGATCTCTCTCCTTCTGCCTCTCTCTGACTCTCTGGGTGGGGGCTTTGATTGCTGTTGCTTTTGACATGAAAGCTGACACCAGCCACCATTAGGGAAGCAGCAGCAACAGCTAAGTACTGAAAATCCAGATGAAACATTCACTGAATCTTCTTCCTCTCAGATCTATAGATTCCATAAGCATGCTTTCCACCTTGCCACACTTGCTTATTAAAGGCAAACTGGCCCAACATTAACCTCTCTTATTATGATACTAAGAAAGAGTTGGTAAAACCTCCTGCATTGTCACCCTCACATTACATTTGGTCATCATTATGAGCTCAGAGGCATGTTAGGAGCATCATCTCATTACAGTGAGTGTAGTGAGAAATCCACAGAAAGCTGCGGTGACTAACATTCTAGGAATGTGTGTGACTCAACATGCCACCTGCCTCCTGATCCCACCATGTTACAGCCCAAATACTTCACAGCCTTTGTATACATAACTATTCATTGTCATTGAGCATCACACATGCCATCAAGGACAAAAGATGAATACAGAAACATGAAAATGGTCAGTTTTAAATATAAAGGTATAACTGGGATGAGCAGCATGGTACTGCAGTGGTTAGAACCGTCACCTCATGGCAAGAATTTCTGGGTTTGACCCTGGCAGCCAACTGGTGTGTGCAGAGTTTGCATGTACACCCTGTGCCTGTGTGGGTTTCCTCTGGGTACTGGGGTTTCCTCCCATAGTCCAAAGATATGTAGAGAAGGTTAACTAGCTACTCTATATTCCCAGTAGTTGTTAGCCCTGCAATGGATTGGTGACCTGCCCAGGGTTTACTCCACCGCTTGCCTGAAGTAAGCTGCGATTGGCTCCAGTTTCCCTATGACCCTAATGGATAAACAGTACAGGCCATGAATGGAAAGTACTTCTTAAACTTCTTCCAGATTCTTATATATCTGAAGTTTATCAAGCTAAAACAAATGTACTTAGTATAAAAATTATTAAAAATTATGGAATGTCAAACAAGGATAATAGTAAGTACACAAACAAGATGCAAGTAATTACCAAATCATATTGTCTCTGCCAAGGCCATGGAACGTTATTTTTGAACACCTGGAGAAGACTGGGGAATATGCTTATTTCGAGGAATCTTTTTTATGATGATAATAATAAACAAAAGGATGTGTTGGATTAAATGCTATTTTATTAACTGTCAAATAATGAGTAAAATTCATACTGTTAAACCATTGGCCTTAGAGGACTTGCACATTGGTAATTTGAAGTATTGTGACCCTGACTTTGAAGAGGTCCTTCTATTATTTATGAGAGGTGTTTTAGAAAGTTAGGTAGCATTGGATGTGCTTGTTTAGAATAAAAAACAAAACAATTTTTTTTTTACCAATTTTACACTGTGATCAGACATGCATAGACATGTTTCAGAATTTCTCTTGATGTGATGGTGAGGTGGAGATCTAATGTACAACATACATAAGTGACCTAAATTGACATACACATATTTAACAGTGCCAAAAATGAACATGTATAGGCAGTAGCACAGATCATGGGCATAGAATGAACTCTAATCGTACTAGATATATTCTTTGAAATAGTGTTCAAATAGCATGTAAAGTGCATTTGGTCCAGACACGAGTTACTGTATTTCAGATAGATTGCTATATCTGGTCATATGTAAAATATTGTGTTTAGTAAATATTATTGACATTAGTAACACCTGACTGTAAAACTCATCTGTTAAATCATGTTTTTTTTCCCCCAGTCAGTATTATATGAATGCTGAGTTTTGTTGGATTATGTGAATTCAGCACCATGGAGAGCGACTGGCTAGCGTGATTGGCATTAAGACGTACATTTCTGAATCATATACACAATTCCATATAAATATCCCTAGCCAGTTTATAAGTAAGTTTCATGTTTCATTATTTTTGACCTATCTTATTATAATCATCAGTCTCAAAAGATTTAAAGGTTTTAACAGTTGAACTCTTTAAAATTCAGTTTGGTCATGAAACAGAGTAATATTTGGTGCTACAATATGCCACTTTCACTAAAAGGTGCTGTTGAAAATAATATTTAGTACTGAGATTTTATTGTACAGCCTACAGGCAAACAGAAATGAAATTCTTTATCTATTTAGTGCTTATAAGTTAATACAAATAAATGATGGATGACAACTAACTTATATCCAAAATTTCAGAATCATCACAGGCCAAACCCATTGCATCGAAATTCTCCATTCAATTCCATGGTGGGATTTCCTTTTGCGTCTACAATGAATGTGCCTTTAGAATTTAATTAGGATAAAGTTTTTAAAAATGAGGGCTAACTGGCTGTCATCAGGTACTGCCTTCAAAAAACTGGGCATGGAAACCTAATAGGGCTCTTAACATATAAAGTGGCATTCTCTGTCCATATTGCTATGAAAAGAGGCATAAGGTGTTGCATCCCTTAATTTCCCCAACTTGATGTGGGCCATTAATCAGGCAGTAACCAAGCTTTGAGATCATCTATCCACTTACATGGTTTATGCAAAGCATGGAGAAGTGGCATAAGTGAGTAGATGTACTGTGTCTATTGGTAGCGAGCCACTCCTGATTGATAAACACCCTGGTGTCATGATAGTACAAGCATCATACAGTAGTGAGAGCCTGCTTAGTGCATTATGTGATAGCAGCATCCTCGGGACTGGAGAGGATAAAATAAGTATATTTAACCAATATGCCAAGGATCACATTATTTGCAGTTAGTTGTTTTGACAGAGTTGACTGATGCCAACTAGGTTAGGTCTGCTCCTGTGGATGCTTGGTGCTGCAGTTAATGCTATGTTATGGCCAAAATTCAAAGGAGTATCTACAGCTATACTGCTGGGATGTCTTTTTATTCTCATGCTGTGCTGCACATGAAAAGCACAAGGTAGTTTTCTTTCACCCACACATGTACCTCAGAACCTCCACAGTGCATTCACAGAACACAGAAAGTGCGTGGCAGAGTGGGAGCATTCATGTGACACTGAGTGCTGGAAGTCATGCTTTCGTGCCAGATCTCTGCCTCCTGGGAAACATGGCTTCTCAGGAAACGAGACAAGCCAAACAGCTATGTTGATGCTCAGCCCAGCCCCCCCTTCCTAATTCTGGGTGCATGCCACTGGACATTTCCCTCTGTTTGCAGGGGAATCATGGCCTGGTGTCGGCAGTAAAACAGTGTCCATGGATGAGTGAGTTCTCTGTTGCTTAGCTTGGTCAGTGATGGCTTGGTTCCTCTTTATGTACAGTACATACACAAGCACCCTGGAATAAACCATGCTTTTGCGCATATTCCATCAGGTACGTCCCACTGTTCACCTCCTCCATGACATCACGTCATTTTACTGATTACTTAGGCATTTTACTTCAGAAACAATTGTGTTGAAAAATGGTGAGGTCTCTTTCTTAATCAAATAACACATTGTCCTTTTATATCTTCTTAAATATATACACAGCTGGGTAATGCAGATGGGTCCTGCTCATTTCAACACATACTGGCGAAAAAGAGGAGGAAAATAGAGCTTTTAGCAAACACTGATTACTCCAGAATAGAAACCCACATGGTGTGTGATTGCAGTGGCTCTTCAGTCCTTACAGTTGTTTTGGCAGAATGCTTCCGTGTGCTCAAACGACTTGTGTTTGTTCCTCCTCTATATTCACTGCTAAAATAGCTTCCATTGTATGTATCATAGTTTGTTAGCCTTTGTACCCAGTGTATGCTCTTGGAGTTATTGAATTGTCAGTGGGAGTGGTGACACACAGGCGTGAAGAGCCGGTACATTTGCTTTTTGCCTAATGATTCACTAAGATTGAGGCTATTGATCATTTTGCCAAGCAGCAAATGCAGTGCGGTAATGATTGACTGCAGGTGTTGAATTTTTTTTCTAATTAATTGCTCTATAATTGGATAAAATATCAGGCTCACAGATGAAATACGGAAGGGTGACATTTTGTGAAAGTAGCTGCCTCAAATGAAATGGGTTTTTTTGTCATAAGCCACAAAGATATAGTACAATTCTATTGTTATTCCATGCCATAGTATCTGTCGAATTATACTTTATTGCAACCTGGAGTATTTATCTGTGTTTATGCCCGTATTTTATTTGAAGCTTTTACATTTCAGGTTTTGTCTTTTTTTCCTAAATGTTTTTTTTCTTCTTTCATGACTCGCTTTTCACCTTAATTCACATGGCTTCTCTTGTATGCTCTGGCCCTACAGATCTGTCAAGGCCTGAGATATCATTGACATCAATCTGGACGACGAAAAAAAGCTGATTCTCATTCTGAGCAAGAAGCACAGCAAGCTTTGGGCCACTTCAGAAGATCTTTATCATCTGGTAGCAGCAGCTGACTTCAAGACAGGGGCGTAAGAGAAACTGAGCTTGCTCTTTAGCCCTTATTTCCATTGGACAGCGTGTATGACCATGATATCCAAAGTCTTGAGGACCTGTCCATTTTCACTCCCGCTCCTCTCTCTCCTGTTGCTGTTGCAGCTGGGTGGTCTCAGTGCTGCACCCTCTGGCCCAGAGTCAGACACCTGCTCCACACTGGTCCAGAACCGCTTCTTTGGTTTCTTCTTTTCCTCATTTGCCTTTCCAAATGCTCCTTGCTCCTGGACACTGCAGAATCCAGACCCAAGGCGCTACACCATTTTCATTAAAGTCACCAAGCCTGCAGAAGACTGTGTGCCCCGGCAACACCGCACCTTCCAATATGACTCCTTTCTAGAGACCACACGTACCTACCTGGGCATGGAAAGCTTTGATGAAGTAATGAAACTATGTGATGCCTCCACCCGCATGGCCTTTTTGGAAGCCGGGAAGCAATTTTTGCAAATTCGGAAAGGACTGGCAAGAGAGGGTTCAGGTCAAGAAGAGGGGAACGGGGAGTTTAAGGTGGAGTACTTGGTGGTTGGAAAGCGGAACCCCAGCATGGCGGCCTGCCAGATGCTGTGCCAGTGGTTGGAGGAGTGCTTGAATTACAGCACTTCCAACCGGCCCTGTGGCATCATGCAGATTCCCTGCCAATGCGGGAACACCCCATTGCATGACAGAGAAGGTAATGGATGCTACAGTGGTGGAGTCTACCTTGAGAACTGTTTTCCCACTGTGAAAGGAGCACCATCTGACACAGATACTAATGGTGAGTTGGGAGCTAATGGCTGCAGTTCTTTTTCATTAACATGGCATTGTTGTCATTAAAATATAGCTGCACATTAATTTCACTTACTCTATACCTCATTTTTCCTTTTGTAAGATGTTCACAAAAGAAGAGAGCCTGTAGTTTAATAAACTCTCAGAACATTTTCAGTAAATTGACTTGTGTGTCTCATGCAGCTACATAACTATTAGTTTTATTGTAATTTTTGGATATTCCATAGTATTTCTTGAATCAAATGCTTCAAGATGAAAAGCTGAATAATAACCTAGGACCTGATCATTTCTGTAGTTCTTTTATTTTCTGAGCATAAACAGTAAACAGAATATACACAGTATCTGTTATGACTCTTTCTCCAGCCAAGTGTATAAATGTGCCAATGTTGAATACTGATGACATATCTGGTGAATGAATATTCCACTGATGCCTGGCCATGTTTTCCTGCCCAAAATCTATTCTTAAAGAAAGTATGGAACTGCTCACTGATCATGTAAAACTGAAGGCCCACAGAACAGCTCTTAGTAGAATTTTCATGATGCCGTCCATATACAAAATGCAGTACAAGAAAGTTATGTGGCCAAGATAGAATATTGCCATATACCAGTGGCGAGCCATGCATTTCAGACCTAGGCCTTCAGTAGTCAGAATAATTTCCTATATAAGGAATAATTTCCTAATAAACTTGCAATATTATTTAGGAAAATCGAAATATTTTACTCACCAAAAATGAGTATTATTTGTACACAAAATCCATCCTGTGAGCCAGGGGTACCGCTCGCGTCCTGAAAGTGCCAGACAAACCCTCCTCCTGCTTGTGACAGGCTAGCTTCGGCTATTTCCCCATCCTATCCAATCAACGGGTCTGAATACGGTGACGTTGCAATGGCCTTCTAGAGGAGCCCTCACCCCCTGGAGTCGAACTCAAATTCTGATTGGTTGAAGCAAAAGTTGAATTGACATTTATTTTACAGGAAAAAAATTATATCTGAAATGTGATTGGTTAAGAACAAAAACACATGTCTCGAAGCAACACGGATATCAGAAAATTGCTGAAAGGAAGAAGAGACTATTTGGAATTATTTAACAAGTATTCATGGACAAAATAATATTAACATCAGTTTGTGATTCAGATATTTCTTTAGGCCTTCAGAGAAGGCCCTGACGGCTCGCCACTGCCATATATTGTATCTTAATACATATTGTGATCAGAATATGAATATTAAAACATTCTGAAGATGACGCATGACAGTTTAATACCATCCTGCAATAACTTGGTCAGAGGTAATTAATTAGTGCTTCTTGTTCATGATAAACTTGACAATTTATCAAAACACCCACAATATTGCCAACTTATCTGGAACCTCAGAAATCTGTCAGGATGCTCACAGAAAAACATTACACACAGGGTTATTCTTAGTGCTCATTTTCAAATTGTTGGCTTCTATGATATAATTAGTTCAAAGGTTAATAGTGGAATAATTAACAAACTGTATTTTGTAGCTCTAATTTGCATCACCTAAGCCAAGCAGGATTTGCCGCAGTCACTCATTAAATAATCAGTTTACCAGTGGAGCCATATCTATTGCAAAAGACAACATTTTGCTACAAGGCAATGATCAATACATTTACAGTACACTGGGGTCCATTGAAAATCTGTGAATTATATCATTTCCATTTAAAACAGGAATAAAATGAAAATTTTTGAATAAAAATAAAATAAAACAAAGACTAGAAAGGTGAAATATTCATAACTTGAATAAGTTGTAGTATAAATCGTATTAACACTCTTTGTACAACAGGTCAAGGAAAATCAGATTTTCCTTGAGTTTCGTGAGTATTATCCCTTCAGTTGAAACATGCACACAGAGGACACTGCTGGATTTGGTCTAACTTCGATTACCAGGTTTTCACAGCAAAATATCTCCTTTTTCATTAAAGTTGTTGCTCATAATATAATTCTCAATTTTTAACAAAAAAAAATGTCATAAATTGAAAAAGAATGCAAAATACCAGTATGTACACTTGTGGGCTCAGACTTTTGAACAATTATACATGTCAGTTTTCTTTGATAAAACCTACTATCAGTGTAGAATGTCAAATGAAACACACTCTGTGGGGAAAATATAGAGGTTTGTCTTCTTTTCTTTGCTAAAAGTGTCTACAGTAATTGATGTAAGTTAGATAGAGAAGCAGAGACAAAAAAAGAGAAAACAAGGAGAGCAGAAATAGTGGTTTTACATTTCGGCTGATGTGTCATGGCTGGGTGACCTTGGCTGCTTGGCGCCACATGCTGCCTGTGGAGGGCTCAGCTGGGGATATCAGGTGGACTTGTGGGAGCATCTCTTTGGCAGGCAGCCTCCCAGACTGATAGGGGATAGGTATGCTGTTGCACTGAGGGATTTGAGGATAGGAAGGGAAAGCTGGTCACTAAATCTTTTGCTATGCTCTGATTTCTCCTAAGAGAGTGGATGCAGGTTAGAAACTCAATCCTGTATTGATACTGCTGCCAGGACCACAGAGGTCTGGTGTCCTCTGTGACCTCAAGAAGTGGCTTGTCATCTAATCGTCCTCCTCTTTTTCTTACTTTTCTTCTCTTCTCTTGGCTTATTTAAAAAGATGATTTTCACAGGTCAAACTTTTGAGGTAAAAATTTCTCTCCTTTGTTGCGTGTAAAGAAGATAAATTATATGTATTTGACAAGGAGAAGGTCACTTAGATGGTTAGATGGATGGATGGACGGATGGATGGATGTCACCTGAGAGAGACAGACAGATACAGAGAGAGGGAGATAGAGCGAATAAATAATTGATTAATGTAGCATGAAGGTCCATTTTTGGAGAGCAGAGCTGAGACAGAAAGCCAAGCAAGAGAGGAAATAACAAATGACTTATGGCAGACAGGTGGTTTATCAGTACAGTGCAACCCCCTCGGCTCTGTCTCCCTGTGCTCGCCCACAAGAGAATTAATGGAAAGCTGTCTGTCTCACACCGGCCCAATCAACCGAACCCGGACTAAACCCTCCAGCAAAAATGCTTGGCTCGAAAAAGAGAAAAAAACGATTCGAGTAGGGCGTAAGTGAGCACTAGCCTTGTTAAAATGCTAAAGGCGTGTCTGTTGTTTGAGTGTGACCCATTGCTCAGAGGCGTCATAGAGGACGAGGAGACTCATTACACACTCAATAGCTCAGAGCAGAAACAGATTATTGCCTGTGCTGGGAAGACTGATTGGAGAAAAAGTGAGTTTGTGGGGTTGAGGGTGGCTACGGAGGAATAAAACGCATTTCGAGGAGGCGGTGATCATAGACCTTCTTCTGTATTCTGGTCAAATGTTTTGCGGAGGTTCTAGTAAAGTAAGACAAATGTGCATTGTGGTAATGTCTTTGCCAGGCAGGGTGAACGTGGTTCAACTTGATACCACTGAGTACTGCAAGAGAATTAAAAAAAAAAAACGAAGCGTCTTGAATCCTAAGCTACGACTCTTCAACCTATTGTACACTATTCCCTCTCTCTCTCCGTCTATCTCTCTATCTCTCTCTCTCACAACCACACATGCACACACACATACAAAACTGGACAGATATAGTGTAGGTGTCAGAAAATGGTTGTGAGGGCACCACTCTGTGTGGAGGTGTGTTGTGGGACCGCTTGGCCACCTGAGGCATTCTTCTTTAGCACATGCCATAGACAGCTCAACTGCCTGTCCTCAACGAGTGATGAACAGAGTGTTTATCTCAGCGAGATGAACAGCCTCTCTCTCTCTCTTTCTCTCTCGTTTTCTCTGAGGGACAATGCCTTAGTGCTCAGATTCCCTGATCTCCCTGGCCTCCCTCACAACCCGAAGGCTCATTAAAAATTCAGATTTTAATTAAGCAATTTTACTGCTGCTTCTTTACATCTGATAATAAAGGACCGACCCGACCGTGTGTCAAAAGGTGCGTGTGAGTAACTGGTTGTGTTTGCATTTGGGTTTTGTGTGTTTCATTAAGGAAGCGAATGATTTTTAGCTATAAATAGTCATCAGTTGAGCAACTTGTCTGTGTTGTCTTTCATGCTGTTGGGGCACACTGCTCATCAGTGAATCGAGGATAATATGCTGGAAAAGCATGCTGAGCTCAGCTCAGGAATGCAGCAAGAATTGCAGCTCTTTCTTGATGGGGGGGTCATCTCTTTCCGTGGCTTACCCTCCGTCTTGCTGCCTCTGTTTCATTCTTTCATTCTCAGTCCCATATTTTTCCACTCCATCAGTTGATATTTTTCATAAACCTGTACGTCTGTCATGCTCTTCCATGTTTTTTTTCCCCCCGAAGTGTCATCCAGTTGTGTTTTATTCTGTGTATTTGTTCTCTGTAGACACTCCATTATGAACAGTAAGACACTGGAAGCACAAACCTATTCAAATAAACACAGCATTTGAAAAGGTCACCTTGTACTTCTAAAAGCATATTTCAGTAGCAGGTTAAAGCCAATTTAACTACTAACCATATCCAGGTTTGTTTGACAGTCTCAGGTAAAAGCAATGGGGTATAAAATGTCCCTTCCAAGGTTCTATTTTTTCAGGATTTTTTAACTGAATGGGCACAACACAAACATTGGATATCTTGTGATCTAAATTGCGTTTTGCAAATTGTCATTGTTAAATTTGTTCTGTGTGTGTGTGTGTGTGTGTGTGTGTGTGTGTGTGTGTGTGTGTGTGTGTGTGTGTGTGTGTGTGTG
>JAQLOM010000032.1:19151759-19162388 GCA_030068315.1 Chrysichthys thysi
TTGATTTTAGCATAAGGCTGCAACATTACAAATGGTGAAAACTTGAAAGGGGTCTGAATACTTTCTGAATGCACTGTGTATACAGTATATACTTGTTACATTAAGCTCATTCTAAAGAACCAACTACAATTAAATAACTCCAAACTCCCATTCTTCTCCTTTTACTTAGCCATAACATTGTTGTTATTATAACAAACATTTGTTCGTGCTTATGCGAGATCATGCTGGTTGATGATATAAGTATAACTGCTTTTCTTTAAATGCTGGTCTATCATTAGAGGATCTTCATTGTATAATCTGACATGGAGAACCAATCACACAATCTGTTCTAGACTTTTACCAAGATTTCATTGCACCTACAGTGTGACAAGTGAAAAATCTTAGAAGACTGGCACAATCGCACAGTCTAAAACCGGCTACGCGTTCTGTTTGCCTCTCTTTTTGCTACATATCATTTCTTCTTCTTACATTATTCATTCTTCAAGCTAATGAGGTTCTTTTGTTTTCCTGCTGTGAGCTCTGATAGAATGATAGCATGATTTTTTTTTCTCTATGTCTTTTATTCAACTTAGGCTACAGTCAGTACTCATCCAAAGCGAAGGATTTAAGCACACTGAAGTATACTGGGCTGGAGGACACCAAACTGGGTAAGGAGCATTCTGATGTTATGACTGAGGCGGCGTGAATGCGGCTCACATGTCATTTTGAAGAAAAGGTCATGAGTTAACTGACAGATCCATGTTCAGGGTCATCAGCTGTAAATGTCTTCATTTATATATGTGTTTCATTCATGCACGATCCACGTTTGCGCCCATCCTACATCCATTGCTCATTCCATTTCACCCTCTCAGCCTTCCAACACACCAGCATGCTAAAACTGACCAACACAGTTCCCTCTCTCATTCTTAAAAAAAATGATACTAAGATTCTTTCTTATAATTTAGTCTACACTGATCATACAAGCACACAGACTGAGAATCTATCTTTTCAAGACCTCTGTGCCATTGTAAAACAGCAAGACAAAAAAAAAAAAAATCCCACAGGCACACATCCAATGCACACTTCTTTTTGGAATGAGCATCGTCCCAGTAATCAGCATTGCTATATTTCCCTATCTCCCAAGCATGGCAGATGCTGTTGAACAGTCATGCACAGCTCTGTCTAATCGGAAATCCAATCTAGTCGCTAACCCCACCCCATCCTGCAGGCAAAGGCCGATACAGCTCTCGTAGCCAATCTCTGCGCTCAGCGGACAGCCGCAAACGAGAGGATGTGGACAAGAGTCGTGCTGGACAGCAGTCTCCACAGACAGGTAAGAACACAGGCATCCGCCTTCTTTAAAGCTTGGGCTCATACACACACACACACACACAGGTGCACAAGTCAACTTTACTTGTGTTAGGCTGTAATAGTGTAGTATGATTAACACTGATCCAGAAGAAACATACATCCAGCAACATCCATGTAGGAAAACGAATTATCAAATGAATACATTTGATAAAATGATCAAAATAGGGCGGCATTGGTGGCTGAGTGGTTAGCACTGTCGCCTTGAAAAACACTGTCGCCTCACAGCAAAAAGGAACTGGGTTTGAGCCCCGGGTTTGGCACAGGTGCCTTTCTGTGTGGAGTTTGCATGTTCTCCCCGTGTTCGCGTGGGTTTCCTCCGGGTACTCCGGTTTCCTCCCGCAGTCCAAAGACATGCACAGTGGGGATTAGGCTAATTGGCTGCTCTAAAATCCCTGTAGGTGTGAATGTTAGTGTGAATGGTTGTCTGTCTGTGTGTGTTGCCCTGCGGTGGAGGCGCGACCCGCACAGGGTGTGTTCCCGCCTCTCGCCCGATGTCAGCTGGGATTGGCGCCAGCTTCCCCCGGCAACCCTGTACAGGATTAAGCGGCAGAAGACGAATGAATGAATGAAAATGATCAAAATTTCATCATTTTTCAAATGGATAAAGCTCAATTTTCTGTCAAGCCACAAGTCCTAGTCAGGTTATCCCCTTAGCATTCTTACAATTATTATTACACCCCTTAACAATCCAAAGTCCCGCGGGTGGTACGTGCTATCTGTAACAGGTTATAGGTGATGAAAATGGTGACTTAAGTCACACTCAACATGTATAACATAAAACATATATGCACACACAGCCAAATTAACACACACTTATTTGCGGCCACTAATCACACACAGATACACACAGGGGTGTAGATTGGATGTGCATGTAACTATGGCCTCATCTCGTCTGAATATGAGTGGGATGTTTGTGTCCTGTGATGTGTCTTGGCATGGTTCACAGTGAGACAGCAGTTTGTTTATGAATCACGGATTCAATATGTAAAAATATTTTTTCAAATATCTGAGAGCCTGTTGAGCCAACAACTCCACTTCATAACCATTAAAGGCAACACATGGCTTGGGTCGAATCATGCTGTCTTGTGTCTTTGCATGATTGTTTATTTTGTCCTGAGTTTAGTCTTGACGCATCAGATTTGAGGTTGAGTCACAGTGAAATAAAATTGGCTGCATGGGGTTATGTTGTATATTGCATGTATTACTTGTGTTCTTAATTATGCCCGGGACAGCCAGGGTAGCGTTGCTTTAAATGTGATTTTACTTATTAAAAATATTGCAAATATAAAATGTCCTTTCAGTGGCTTTATTTTATTTGATTTGTTTTTTATTTCAGTTTTTTTTAATAATTTGAGACAGATTTTTTTCTTCCACTCACTTCATCCACTGAATATGTTTCACTAGATTTGATGTAGAAATGAGATTTGTAGAAATGAGGCTTCCTAGCTAGTACATCCTGATTCCATGCTCTGACAGCTCATATCATCTTACTGGATAGTCCTGACAGCTCAACACATCCTACTGAACTCTCATGAAAGCTCATATTTCTGCTCTTCAAGCACACCACCCACATCTGCTTAGTGGACGGTGATGCCAGTCTTCCAATCTTTTGTTGAACAGTTAAGACAGTCTTCTCCTTTGCATGATTACCATGATTTCCCTGCTCCATCAGCTGTGCTTTGTCAGGCCGCTCTGTCACTCACGCTGCTTCCCTATTGGCTGCAAATCACAGGTGTCTAAATCATCTGCTGGACAGCCATTTCAAAATATCATTTGACATATCCTGAAAAGAGGCATTCACCCTGTTTGGAGATGGATGCTCTGGATATGTAAAGAGGCCTGAGGGTGGTGTTGACGCCTCTCGCTGTTAGCATAGGAAGCTCTTCCTGCATGTTGTATTCCTGAATTCTTTTCAGCCCTTTCTTCCTGCCCTTTATGAACCTGCCTCTTCCTGCCCCCTACTCCCTTTCCTGTACCCCCACCCTGCCCCAGTAGACGCTCCTGTGGGTGAGGAGTGGTCCCCATGGAGTGTATGCTCAGCTACGTGTGGCGAAGGCTGGCAGAGTCGTACACGCTTCTGTGTTTCAGCTTCGTACAGCACACAGTGCAGCGGGCCACTGCGTGAGCAGAGACCCTGCAACAACACCGCCGTGTGCCCAGGTAAGAAAATCCCGTCCCGCCCTCTCCAATACCATCTGCCTCTCTCTTCCTGAAGCTCCCACAAACTAATTGTCCAGCTGAGGTCCCCTCTCCCTGAGCTCCATTGCTCGGCAAGATTGTAACAGGTTTAAGTAGAACATAGCATGACACGTACCAACAGTGCCAACTCTTTCCCATGGCATGATGGTCGGTGTGTTCATACCCTCCTCTTTCTCCCTCTCCTCCTCTCTACTCCTTCACTCTGTCTCCAGCTTTTTAAAAGTGCACATCAGAGCATACCCACATCTTAGCACCTCTGGGATATACATAAATATGCAAAGTGATCCTCGAACAGCCACCCACATATGAAGTACACAAAACAGCTTCCAACATACACACACAGTCATGCCTCATATTACTAAAACATTCAAGACCTCAGATTGCATCATATGTGGCGGTTTGCATGCTTCAGAGTTTTAACAAAATAGATGTGCAGTGACGTTAATTTTTTATTTGTATGCACATTCAGTTCTTTTTTTTTTAAGGTGATAGAGTTTTGTGTTTGTGCCGATGTGTTTTTGTGTGTGGACCGGTGTTTTTCTCTCTATAAATCATCCCCTAGCCGCTCTGATTGCAGTGCACGGTGCGTGGGATGAGTGGTCTCCATGGAGCCTGTGTTCTTCTACCTGTGGCCGTGGATATAGGGACCGCACACGCACTTGTAAGCCACCGCAGTTTGGAGGTGATGAGTGCGTGGGCCCGGAGAAACAGACCAAATTCTGCAACATCGCTGTCTGCCCAGGTGAAGATCTTTAAATAAAGAGCGCCTCATTTAGCTTTAATGACTTCCATCAAGTATCACAATTAAAGGCAGATGAGAGGCAGTGTAGGAGGGGGATATTGAAAGGCGGCTTTGTCAGCCTCATTCACGGAGATGGTGACTAAGGGAGCTTTAAAACCACTCTAGAATGGACTACAAAAAGCACCCTCATATCTCTCTCTCTCTCTCTCTCTCCTTTCCTCTGTACTTTCCCCAATTCTGTCTTTCTCCTCCCAGTGGATGGTGTATGGAATGAGTGGTCCAGTTGGAGCTCTTGCTCAGTTTCATGCTCAAATGGGACTATGCAGCGCACACGCGAGTGTAATGGCCCGTCATATGGTGGCTCCGAATGTCAGGGTGAGTGGCTGCAGGCGCGTGACTGCTTCCTGAGGGAGTGCCCCGTGGATGGGCAGTGGCAGCAGTGGAGTTCCTGGTCGAGCTGTACCAAGACTTGTGGTAGGGGTAGCCAGCAGAGACAGAGAGTGTGTTATGGACCCTTCTTTGCTGGGGAGCCATGCCCCGGTGACCGCGTGGAAATACAGCGTTGCAACGAGAAGAGATGCCCAGGTGCAATGCAATAATGTCAGTCAATATTTTACATGTACACTATATATATTTTTTTAAATAAAATGTAACTTTTTATGTAACACAGAACCCCATGAGATTTGTGATGAGGAGAACTTCTCCGATGTGGTGTGGAAAAGAACTCCTGCTGGAGATACAGCAGCTGTACGTTGCCCACCAAATGCTGCTGGTAAGAGACCAAATTTGAAGTCTCGCTCGAAGTTTATAAGAAAGAAAATGCAGTTTACCATGTTACTCAAAATCAGAAAGCACACTCTCCTGAAAACTTAGTGTTTGTTACAAATTGCTGACACTGGAGACTCCTTCCATAAATGTTAAATAAGTTTCGTCGAACGGATAGCGTCACCATCTGAGATATTTTGTCTTTGTGACATAACACTTTTTAAAAAGTTACTAGTATTAGATCACGTGAAGCATCTGCCATATAAGTCTCTCCGAATGAGCTGTTGCTACATAAATGATAAAGTCTCATAATGAGTGCATCAAATCTGTGAATTCACTAGGATTACGGTACTGTAAAAGCTTTGCACTTTGCACAAAAACTTAACTAAAATCTCATAACCAATTAGAGGGGTTTAACAAATGGCTTGTTAACATTAACTAATGCTGTAAATAATGTCTGTTAAGGGAAGGTTTTTCTACTTTGCCTACCAAATAAGAGAAGTATTGTTGAAAACGTTCTGAAGAACCAGCATTGCCTCACACGTGGAAATTCAAAACTATTCACGTAACTCAGGTTGTATAAAAGGATATCAAAGGTAGGCTTAGGTTTAGGGGAAGGTCTGCTCTTTGACTTTTTACCTTTTTTTTCGTGCACAGTTCCTTCACAAGATAGTGAAAGAAATCCAAAGATGTTGCCTCTGTTTATACACATTTGTGCATGAGAGCATATGGTTTTAACAAAATGCTTGCATTTATAGCCACTGTGTGTTACTGCTTCAGGCACCATATTTCGCCGCTGCTCTCTGGATGAAGAGGGAATTGCCTACTGGGAAAACCCCTCTTATATGAAGTGCATCTCTAACGACTACCGCAGCATCCAAACATTGGTGAGCACTCCGATGGCAGCACACTGACCAAAACATAGTTTACGTTATGGTGAAACTAGAAAATGATAACCATTTCTTTAGACCCGGGACCACCTGTCAAAGGCACAGAGGGGGCTTGTGGGAGATGGCGTTTCAGAGGTCATGAACCAACTGAGAGTGATTTCCAGTAAGGGGACCAGTTACAGTGGAGACCTGCTGGCTATAATTGACATCCTGAAGAACATGACAGAGATATTTAGGAGGTCCTACTACAGCCCCAGCAGTGCTGACATGAGGGTTAGTGAAGCACAATATTTCAGAGAAAGAGAGTGAAAGTCATAACCAAGAACTGTTCTATACTCATACACTATATGAAACTTTATTGTGCGCTTGCTTGATCTACAGAACTTTGTTCAGTCAGTGAGTAACCTGCTGAAGGAAGAAAACCGAGAGAGATGGGAAGAAGCACAGCTGGTGAGTTCTGCCTCCTACCTTTTTAGCCAGGAATAAACACATGATTCATGATTCATTTGCCATTTTTTCCAAGGTGTTTAATTTCAAACTAACACACAAGGAAGAGTCTTGATATAAGTAGGGTGACCACACCCCCCCCCCCAACACATCCACTTTTTGAAAAAAAAAATCCGATTTTTAAATCGCCAAAAATGTTTGTGATTCGACTTTTGCTTTCTACAATTGCCATTCATTTTGCAGGTGTCTGTCCACCCCATGCCGCTATCCTGCCCCCCAGTGTCCTCTTTTTTGATGACCAAAATTTGGTCACCCTAGTAATAAGAAAGTAATGACAGAGGTGAAAGGACCAGGACAAAATGCAGAGCAGTGATTTCTCTTCCATATGTGTTATTTTCTTATCAGGACACTTTGTCTAACTTGTCTAGATTATAGCCATATTTTGGAAATTTACAAATAAAATAGATTCATTTAGCAACCTCATTAATATTGTATGAAGCTAACCTTCTGGTCCCCCAAACCCACTGGGTGAAAAGTTGAAAGTTGTTTTGGTCTTTCATTGCTCTCTAGATGCCTCTCATTCCTCCAAAGTCATGATGCTCTTCAGACAAATTAAAACTAATACCAAATCCATGTCATTTTGGTTTAGAAATACAATACCAAAGCAGATAGCATAGCATAAATATAACCCATTATTTATGCTGGTTAAATTCCAACTTGCTTGGAATCAGAAGCTTTGTTTTAAAACTGTGATTTTTTTTTTACCTGATTTGCTTTATCCCATCTACACATGCTAGTCATTAGAAGTGTGCATTTAATGTAACTGTGGTTGATTTCCGTGGTTTTTGTATAAAGATTTTTCTGACTAGAATTTTTACCATGAAACAATGGGCTTTATGAAAAGGACTATATGACTAATGCATTATTACTTTTAGTTTCTGAAGGTGGTCTTATCAGTTATTAAACTTTTGTTCTGGTACACATTTGTAAATGTCAGGGACAGAGCGAGAGAGAGCGAGAGAGCGAGAGAGAGCGAGAGAGAGAGAAATGGGAGTGCAGCAGGTATGACTCAGTGGGTCTGGAAGAGGAGTACCAACTGTAGGAGCAGTACAGAGAGATGAGCTTCCTCTCTCTTCTGTCAGCCCTTAAACATCCAGTCTGCATTGCCATCACTAATCAGCTATACACTGAGATCACATTCATATGTTTAGAAAAGCAAGCAACAGAAACACATTGATGCATCGATATGGACTATATAAACCTAATGAATTTGATAATTAATAAGGGCAAGCATTTGATTAATCAAATATTTACAGTGTATTTTGAACTAATTTTCTGAATTTATATTAACAATCCTGTCATGACTTGTCCTCAAACATTCCTCCAAAGTTGTCTATTTTTCTCGAACATCCCTTCCATGTTAAAGTCTTGGATTGGTTCATCCTTTTCTTGGTATCTTGATCTTTCAGATAGGTCCTAACATCAAGGAGCTCTTTCGTCTGGTGGAGGATTTTGTTGACGTCATCAGCCTCCGAATGAAGGACTTTCAAGATAACTATGAAGTCACAGACAACCTTGGTTAGTCATATTATGCTTTAACTGTGCTGTTTTGAAAAGGTATCACCCTACTGTGAGCATTCAAATGCGATTATTTATATACAAAATATGCATTTCGATACCTGTTGGGACTGAGTTGATATTTTTGGCACATTATTTTCTGAAGTTGGAAATGCCATGAACGCTGCTTCAGAAAAGCCTCACTGTGAAGGAAACACCCCCCTGAGATGTTTATGCTTCTTCTGGGAAAAGCAGGTGTATGTACATTTACCCAGATCCTGTAGCTCTGGGCATTCACGGGGCATTCGTATCCCACTGTGATCCACCCACAATTCCACAGCACAGGGCCCACATGGGAGATGTGCTTTACTCACACACAGAAACTGGCATAGACAGGCAGGAGATGAGCTGTTCCTCACTAGGACACTCAGGGGGACCAAAAATGGCAGATTGGAGAGAAGCAGGTGGGGGGAGTGTGGGCCGAGAGTGGTTTTTTTACCGTCGCCTGTCAGAAATCCATGTCCAGCTATGGAGCTGTCATCTGTCCCTGAGCAAATGGTTTCTTACTCCCACGTCTAATCACATGCACGCAAGCACAGACAGTAAATAAACATTTTTAAATGTATCTGTTGAGCTAATAAGCCTTAGGAATTATCTCTGTAGACTGCGTGAGGACAGGTTTGCTGAAGCCCTGTGCCTGTTTATTTTAGTTCTAATGGCTGCCTGTGTGTCTTCCCACAGTGTTGAGTCTTCACAAGCGACCTGTTGCAGGCGACACTGATATCAGCTTTCCAAAAAAAGGCTGGATGGGCACAGAGGACTGGGCTCGCAACTCTGAGGACAAGGTCAACATCTCAAAGAGCATTGTCTCCTCCGGTAACCCAGGTGAGAACATATTTGAACATATTTTATATAAAACACATAAGATACAAGATTATGTTTACATGGCTACTACTTTAAGTTTATGCTTGAGAGCGTTCTTGCACTTGGGCTGCATACTTCAGTCAGCTCCCCGGAACGATATTGTGGAGAGGCGCTCAAAATCACAGGTTTGCTTTGACATTAAAGAATTTCTTCTGAGCTGTAGATTGATTATGCCATTCCACACCTGGCTGTGTGCAGGTTTGCACAGTGGCAGACACAAGATTCATCCATTTGCTCTGTTTGTGTTATTTTCCTTCGGTGCAAATTCTCAAGCAGGGAAGGACAGCAATTTTGGGATGCATGGAATATTGTGGTGCAGGAACATTTGCTGATGCAGAGGCATTCTTGTATGAAAACGCTCTCACTAGAAGCGTTAACACCACAAAGCTGAACTAATTACAGTGCTCCATTCCTATCGAAGTCTGGTTTTACATATGAATAAAGCATCCCATCTCTTTCTCTGGCCATACCGACCCTTTATCTGCTATCATGAAACTTGAAACAGGAAGTAATCCATTTACAATTTTTGGTATGCACCATAGAGATAGAGAGAGCTTCTACACCTGACAGTTTGGTGGAAGTTATCTACAGTTTGTCGCTAGTAGGCCCCAGACATTAACAAGATGTTATCAAGAGCGCTAGGGATTGGTTATTTGGTCTTCTCCCAGGCTTGAAAACAGAACTTGTGGAAAACAGCCCAGGGAAAAAAAATGCATGTGTATAAATGATCCAAGACTTTTGCAAATAATAACCCCAATAAACATATAGACCGAATACATACATGTACGTCCCAATGCAATACAAGTGCTTACTAGTGTCCACATGCATTATCCATAGTCTTATACAGAGAAAGGTAAAACTTTTTTTTTTTTTTTTACTTTTCTTTAGGACGAGCAGTGGGCTGAAATCTGTTTGTCCAAACATACACATCATTATAGAAGTTCCCTCCCCTGTGACTATGCTAATAGGGCAGTTGCTGCTTAATCAGGAGTCAACAGGAGCCAATCAAGAGCAATTAGGCCTAATTTCCACTCCCACTGGGGGCTCCATTTCTATGACACTCAGAGCAGATTGATAACAAGTCAAGTTTGGGGCATGCTGAGAGTGGTGCTTATATGAAATAAACTTGGAAATCTTTGAGCGCTCAGAGAAAAACTCCAGAGGGTATTTTCTCCATCATTCTACTTTTGCTCCCATAGCGGCTGTAGCTGTTTTGTACTGACAGATAGAGTGAGTAGAGGCAGACAGGAATAAAACTGTCCCCCAGGGATCGGAGGAAGGGAGCTCAGCCTCTTTCGACTCTCCGCCCCTCCATACCCATGCAGGCTCAGCTGCAGCCCCAGAGGTGTAGTCTGTGTACACAGTGCCTGGCTGCCAGTCTTTCTCTCCCTCTCCCCTAACTCCCTCTCTCTCTGTATCTGGCAGCCACACACTGTGTGTGTGTGCGCGTTTGTGTTTGCATGTATTCAAGCCTTGGGCTCTGTCCAGTTCTACTTCTTCCTTTCCAGCTGTGAAGCGTGTCTGCACTGTGGCACGTGTTTTCCCACGCTTCATCTGTCTGCTTTTTCAGCAGAACTTTGACACAGCTTTGACATTTCAGACCTAATATGCTAATATATATGCCATCATTGCAGCCAGTGTGAAAGTGGGCTTGTGTGAATTAGTAGTCACTGTGTCTGACAAGCCTGTGTGTGTGTGTGTGTGTGTGTGTGTGTGTGTGTGTGTGTGTGTGTGTGTGTGTGTGTGTGTGTGTGT
>JAQLOM010000032.1:19194164-19204215 GCA_030068315.1 Chrysichthys thysi
TTTTTTTGTTCTGTTTATATATATATATATATATATATATATATATATATATATATATATATATATACTGTATATATATTAGTAAATTCGAAATAGTTATATCATTAATGTTAGCCTATACTAGTATTGTCCGTTACATCACAAAAGCTGTATGATGCATTCCTTAAAGTATGTTAGTATAAAAATCAGCTTTAAAATAAGCATTATTTCCATTCATTATTAATAATTAATATTTTCTCTGCTGCTGTGATGTAATATGTTATTTAATGTCACAGTCTTATAGTAGAGGAGGCACAGTGTCAGTGCCGGAGGGCGCTCTTGGAACTTATGTGATCACCACTGATCACCAGAACTACACTTCCCATCTGCCTCTGCACCTCACAGATCCCCAGAGTATTGACTGGTTTCACCTGTTTTGAGTTAAGTTGTAATTAGTCATACTATTTAAGTTCCCTGGTTTCTTTAATTCTCTGCAAACCTGTAATCATGGTTTATGCCAAGCCATTTCATGATCTTTGTTTTGATTTTGCCCCAGCCATAGCCTTTGATATTCCTGCTAGTCTAGTGTTTTTGCCTGATTTTTTACCTTACCATTGCCTCATGTTTTTGGACTATGTTTGCCTGCTTAAATAAAACTTATTTAAACTTATGCTGATGTAGGATCTGGATCAATAACATCCCATGAAGATGAATGAATAAATCATAATGTCAGATATTGATCCATAAAACAGATACTGAAAACAGCCACCAAAACCTGTGACACTGACACTCGTTATCGTACCATTATAATGGGGAAGAGGGATCATTACAAGTCCACCCCTACAGCCAGTGTAGAGTATATTTTGATCTAGCTGAAAGATTAGAAGTAATGTTGTGGTTTCTGTGAATGCACATCAAAAAACTGCTGAGTGCCTGTGTCACTAGTAGCTAGCAAATGTTATGTGAGTTTGTATCTTAATTTAATCAGTGTATAGATAACTGTCTCATGTTTATTTAAAACATTTTGCATGATTATGGTTGTGATAGCAAAGACAATGATATTTGAGTATATGTTAAAACAAACAACAACAAAAAGACCTGTTACTGGCCTGTTTTATAAATAGAAATCCCCTGTAGCGCTGCTGTCAAGTAAATCGTCTAGCTACATTTCTGCTGTAATGTATTCACCCAAAAGTTATTTGTGTGTTAATTGCACCCCCTGGTGAAAAAATATGTAATTTTTTTTTGTTGTTGTTGTTATAATGCTAAACTATTCTGAATTATTTTGCTTAGCATTGTGGTGTTAAATGTTGTGCATACTGGTCTTAACAAGTACCTCTTGCTGTGGAACAAAAAGTCCAGGGGGTGGAGTAACACCTGATCCAGCCCCTCCTAGATGGAAAGACTCAAAGCAAAAATCCAAGGGTGACAACTGCATCTTAGGCTGAAGTGTGTTGTAGAGCATCTTGTTTGTTAGAGTTGGGGTTATGGTTAAGGTTTTAGGAGAAGTTGAATCCGGACCACTTCAAACCCCTATCTGTTTCAAATTTGATCTTGATGCCCTGTCTTTTCCTCTTGCAGGTCCTGGTAAGCGCTCTTCTCTGCAGGGTGAGGAGAAGTTGGCCCCTCAGCAGCTCACAGGGCAGAAAGGCTCCAACTTTAACACAATGCCTGCCAGCATGGCCAAAGTGCACCTGCAGAACGTGGCAGAATATGGCAGCCACACGCTCACGCTGCGCCGTGACAAAGGAGCTACAGCAGGCATCAGCACTGAGCTGCCTGGTGCCAAGGCCATCTACGTATGTGATGGAGAGCTTTTCAAACAGCTGGAAGGGGACAATGTGGGGTCTGAGGGAGGTGGAGTTACACAAGGTTACAACAACAATACCATCACTGCCACCACCCTCCGGACGACCAAGCCATCCAAAGAGGACTCCAAGTACAACATCAGCATCGAGCATGTGCCACAGACCAGACTCATTCATCTGAGCAACACAGCTAGCACAGAGCCTGTGCCAGGGTATGGGCTAAAGAATTTTCCTGCTGAACGGGTGAATGTGCCATGCTCAGAGAAGGACTCTCCATTGCAAAACATTTCCAGCGAGGCACACAGGACTAACAACGCATTAGAGCCAGGGGACTCAGGGAATTCAGGCGTGATGTCCAAGAGTGAGACCATCTCCACACTGTCCATGAGTTCCTTGGAGGTAAGCCAGTGAGGCTATAGTTGACAAGGCTATATATTAGGGTAATTTAGGAGCATAATTTGTTTTTTGCAAATTTGGATTCAGAGATTATAGATTTCATCTGTTTTTGTGCCACAATCATAGATTGGGCTTTACAACAATTCACTCCTGGTGATGTTCACTTACTGATTTTATATTATTATTGGTGAATGCAGTTCCAATAATTAAATCTTAAAAAATAAAAAATAAATAAATACATGAATCTTTTTTTTTTCTTAAGCTGTTCAAATGAATGCCTTTTAAATTGGCCAGTATCAGATACAAGTCTGAACATGTCACGCTCCTCAGTTAACCCTTATATGCAAGGCAACAAGTGTGACTAAAAAGAACTGTTCACAAAATTTGAGTGTGAGATTAATCATGTGAAGCAAGATGTGCTAAATGTTCTCTTGTTACAACTCTAGATTTGTAAGCCATGTAACTTGTTAACATTCCTGAGACATAAAATACAATTAGATCAATTGATTAATGTCGGAAACTTTCTAGTTAGGTGAAAGTTTTGTTTATTCATTTTTAAAGCAGTTTAATTTCATTTAAAGCCGGTAACTCAATATATGAAGTTTTCACACTTGACCTGACTGCTGGCACAACCCAGGCAGTGTACATTACTGTTTCATAAATCTCATTAGATTTGAGACTTGAGTGTCAATTGCAAATTGCCACATATCAGTTCTGTACCAGATTTCATTACATATGAAAGTGGCCTAGCTTGAATTGGAAAATGTCAGATTCATCTTACTGTTCACACTGCCATCACATATGAGGAAAAATATCAGATTTTGCTTCTATGGGCAAATAACAAACACACTGCTACTTTTTCCAACTATGATATTTTACAAGAACTTAAACCTCAAAAAATATAAGTTAAGTAAACCAGTGCTGGGCAACCAAAGCCATGGAGGGTTGGCCTGGGTTGCAGGTTTTTGGGATGACCTTTTATTATTGGCAGATTGAGAGGTCATCACAAAAGTTTGCAACCCACAGCAGCCCTTCGTGACTCAGTTTGCCTACCCCGATATAAAGACTTTTACATCGTATTAATTACTAAGTGCAGCATGTGGAGTGACTGGTCCATAGAGAAGACTGTAACATTTTCTTGAGCCAAAATTTGATGATTTGAATACACTTCATTTGCATCCATTGCGTGAAACTTGTAGCATTTCTTCAGTTACTAGAAGGTTATTATCGTGGCCTTTAGCTTAACCAGGCAGAAAAGTGAGTGAGCGTTAATCAAACTTTGTGTATCAGTGTGAGCCTACCTGCGGGCTGTATGAGGATGAAACTTAGCTACTGCGACACTGTTTGTGTGCAGCTTAATTAAGAGAGGATGTGCAGCCTGAATTATTCATGATGCTGGTGACAGGGTTGTTTTCTAAATGGCTGTGCATTAACTATACATGCCAAAAGGCAGCATCATAAAACTCTCACGGTGTTCAAAGTGAACATGAGATTTGATTAATTATTGTTTGTTCCATAAATCAGATCATGCCTGTTTTATTTTCTCATTCTTTCTTTTTCTCTTCATTATATTTAGTGTGTAATATTTGTCCCTTTTTCCAAAAAGACACCTTTGGAGCTTTTGTATGAAGGTTTATTATATATGTAGGATATGAAGGATAATGTTGATAGAACATGGTTAAGCAGAGAGTCCAACACAGAGGAATCAGAAATAAACCATGCCAAATCAAGAGCCTTTTCATGAGAAATTAAATATCAGAACAAAAAAATATCAGGAAATCTGTCATTCTGCATAAGCATTGCTCACAAATAGAACTGCCTCAAACACCCACAATTAGTGTTTTCAGCATTATGGGTGTTCTCCAAAGGTCAGTTCCTTTCCAACGTTTTTTGAATTTTTGCCAGGGACTAGTGTGGACAGCAAAGTGACCACAGAGCCCAGGGTGCTTTTTCTCACCTCAGGCCAGACATGCTCCCAGAATGTAGTGCAAGGTTGCAGCTTCAAGCAGAAGGTCAAGCTCTCCTCAGACACTTTGAGACAGGTTAACAAAAGGCCATGAGGTCACAAGCTGTTTACTATATGCTCATGCCAAGTTCTCAGTGAAAGGTATTGTACAGAATTTACCCCTACATTACTGCTTCTGTGGTCTTTTCTCCTAGTACAAAACAAACCCCATAAGTGGTAACGCTGACGATCCTAACTAGGTTTTCATATTTACTTTTTGCAGAGACGAAAATCACGCTATGCAGAGCTGGATTTTGAGGTACCTGCAGCATCTTTTTATATCAGCTTTCATCTGTAAGTCTTGTGGATAGGAATACTTTTTCATGTGAGAACTGTGTACATTTGTATTATCCTGTTTATTCTTGCACAGAAGATCATGCACACGAGAAAACGCCACCAGGACATGTTCCAGGACCTGAACAGAAAATTGCAACACGCTGAGAAAGACAGAGAATCTCCACCAGTGGACAGCAAGCCTGGGAAGAGGTGGAGCGTGTCATCTGGAGGCAGTGATAAGACCAATCTTAGCGTAAGCTTCCTGGCCAGGCTATTTTTCTAATTCCCTATTCGTCTCAGTCACAAACATATTGCTAATTTGTCTGCCAGGGTGGAGAAATATCAAGCGATAATCAGCATTCCTGTCGTGATGTGTTTCTAGAGGGAAGTACTGGTTCAGTGAATAGCTAACGTTAGCCAGATACCTAATTTGTTGTTTGTGAGTGATAAGGCGCATTGTGGCCGAGAAGCAGAAAAGGCGTTTTGTTGTAGAGAAACTGAAAAAATAAGCAATCCTTCGTGTTAAGACTTCCAAAAAGAAATCATGCCATCAGCCCTGTGCTTGTTTTCTATTGGGCCATTCTTCCAAGGTTTAATGGATTCACAGGGTTAAACTCAGCATGTAATCAGAGGAGGTGGATGTGAAATTACCTTCTACTGGAAGTGAATGCTTTTTCCGTGTACGACATGCTGTTCCATTCAGGTTGAGGGACATTTTGAGTCAGAAGTGGATTTTATTTGTTAATAGATTAATTTATTTAATGTTAAGGCTGCTTGTAAGTTTTCGTTCTCTCTTTTTTCCTGTTCTTTCTTGTGATTTGATTATGCCTAAAGTTCCATTTGAATGTTCTACTATAAATTGGAACACTTTTTAAATGCAAAGTAACTCATGCAGCTGACTTTGAGTCCGTCAGTCAATCAATTAACTACGCAGTCACTCATTCACTAACACAGTGTTTTTCAACCTGTGTGCCGCGGCACAGGTCGTCTGGTGTGCCGCGTGAAAATCCCCCCCACCTCCCACGCAACATTAAACCTCGGGTTGCGTACACCGAGAGCGCACCGAGCGCACAGTGATTACGCACTCAATTTCCCAAGACTCCCTAGGCAGTTCCCGGATGTGTTATAAAAATTGTGCCGTGGGTCAAAAAAGGTTGGGAAACACTGCACTAACTCACTCAACTGTTCCTTCACTTCACTCAGTCACAAAAATAACACTCATAATTTACTTAGTCATTACTCTTTCACTCACTCACTCAGTCATTCAATCCCTCATTCACTCACGTAGATTGTTTTTCACTCAGTGATTCACACATTCTGTTAGTCACACGCTCACTCATTCACTCATTCAGTCATTCAGTCTCTCATCACCCAGTCAAACCGTTGCTCATTTACTCACTCTATCAGGCACTCACTCACTCACTCACTCAGCAACTAACACACTCAGGCAGTCATTCATTCACCTACCTTCTCAGTCACTTAATCACTCACTCACTCACTTAAGCACTCATTCATCTACTCACTGGGTCATTCAGTCAGTCAGTCAATCACTCTGTCAGTCACTCTGTCTCACTCAATCAGTTACTCATTCAAACTGGCAATCAGTCTCTCTCTCTTTCACACACACACACGCACACACGCACATGCACATGCACATATGTATATATACAAACACAGGATTTATTTGTGAGAAATTGGGCCCAGAGGCAGCAGGGGTGCTATGTAACAGTGTTGCTTCACAATGTAGCAGTGTTGCTTCGCTTCTCATCAATGATGCTGTGTGTTCTTGTCCCAGTATAAGTTCATGTGCTTGGCACCGTTAATGTCTAATGGACATTAAAAAAAAAACCTATATTATCCTATATCATTTTCACATAGTTTGGGCCTGAGAGTAGCACAGTAAAGTCATTTGAAATAAATGGCCTTTGTGAATACAAAAACCAAAAGGTGATTTTAGACTCCCTGTATGCCTCATTTAAGCATGAGAAGATTTGTTTATATAATAACATTTCTTTATACTCATAACAATAGACTTAAAGGTATGTACCCTTTTGGTTGTTCCTTAAACAGGATAAGCAGCAGACGCCCAGCAAGCGAGCATGGGAGGGCATCAGGAAGACTCATTCTCCCCCCTCATGGGTGCGTAAGGAGCTCGAGCCACTACAGGCATCTCCTCTGGAGCTGCAAGCTGTGGAGTGGGAGAAAACCAGTGCCACCATTCCACTGGTGGGCCAGGAGATCATGGACCTGCAGACAGAAGTCTGAGCATCAGAGGTGTCAAAAAACAAAAACTCAACTGGCAGGGAAAATGAGAGACATGCAGAAAGAGTGAGATGTGGAAGAGCAATGAAACAGGGCAATTTTGCTGGTGTACAATTTGTTTTATTTTGATGCTGGAATGGCAATCATAATACTTGGAAATAAAGTGTCCTGAACATCTTGTAAAAACAGCCCGGCATTGCTCAGACTGCTGAGACTGGGGAAGTGTAGTCTTGCCATTTCGGGGTGTTTCTATGGGAACAAAACTGGAAAACAGGAGAACAGGAATTCAGGTGGTTGGATGTGGTTCAGGTGAATGTGTGGCCTTCAGTTTCTTATATTTTTTAGACTCAAACACACACGTACCTATTTTAGACCATTATGGATAAAGGTTATTTGAATTACTAACCACAAGGAGCCTTTTAGCAAAGGTATCTTGCAAAACAAAAGTTATGAAAAGCCAGAAACCTCATAAGCAGTCCATATCCTTAAATTGTCATTGTGAATGTAATGTTTAATTATTATTATTATTATTGTTATTATTATTATTATTATTGCTCATGTGCCACAAAAGATTCTATGCTGCTTTGGCTGTGATGGGTGGCATGATGGTAAGGTCGCCATTACCCAAATATGAAGCCCAAAGCCATCAGAATATGACTGTTAACAAGAGGAAGAAGCTGCCCGTACCCTCCCCACTATCACAGACTGCAAGGTTTGACCACACAATCCTCCTCAACATAAAGCGCCCATGTCAGTGGCACTCCCACCTCCAAATGAACCAGCGAGCCATCCAACACACTATCCATGGATGCTTTAGAAACATTTGTGCAAGTCTACGAATTTACTTGGCAGCATCTCATCAAATGACTCTTATTCGATCCTGTTGGTGGATTCTTCAGTCCAGACATGTGAGCAGGAAGGACATGCCATGGTGGATGAGAACATAATTCCCATTTGTGCTGTGCCCATGGCATGTAAGCATGATGCTCTTCACTTTGCGGTGATGCCTTGACACACTTGTCAGAACTCTTAAAGGTGTCAATCATTGTAAGCAAGAGAAAGTGAGATAAAAGTTTGAAGGTCAGGGGAACGGATATACGATATACATTTAATGTATCTTATAATTAGATATGAATAGTATATGAATTTGCAGAGAGTTTAAGTAATGACATGATAATGGTTGCACACAGAGAAAGCACAAGGCTCACTCTTCAGAGTCCTGTTGTATTGTACAGCATTGTAATTATTTCCAAAAGAGTTCTACACAATGAATTTTAGCCTATAAATATCTTTCTTACTGTGCTTGGGGAATATTGTTATTCTTATTATAAAAATCATTACGAAATCCCCAAATCTTGTCAGGTTACTGGACTATATGAGTGTTCTGTAACTTTATGTAACAGTATGTGTTTTAATATCACTGACTGTCATTCAAAAAGATCTGTACTTGTCTAAACTCCCTGTTCCCACCATCTCCTCCCCACTCTCGCTCTCTTTTTTTTTTAGTTCACTGGGTCTTTTTTTTGTTAATGTACAGTTTTCAGAGCACAAGATGAATGTGTCATATTTCTAATAAAATGTCTATATAATCGTTTGTAATGTGGTATACACTGCCTGTTTGTTTTTTTTTTGTTAGTGTTTTTTTTTTTTTGTTGTTTTTGTTTTTTTTAAATTACTGATTAAGTACATCTCAGGGCATTTGTGCCCCCAAATATATGTAAATATGTAAATAAAGTAGCAGAGGCAGACAATCATAAGGGAGAATACTGAGGTCTAGAGTTACTTACTGTGTGATTAGAGGATGCAGAGTGGGTGGCTGGAGTGGCCTTGGAATTATTTACACTCTGTGAGCAGGAATGCAATCTGAATAGCACAGCAGTCTGCTGATTTAACTGATCATAAATACAGGTTTTAAAAATTATTAGATTTAAAGAATATAGATTATACACTCGTGCATAAACACTTAAACATGATGGTATTTTTCCTTGCCAGATTGCCTAAGGTCCTCATCCTAATTATTCTACCATTTATTTTTATTAGATTTTACCTGCTATCTCATCAACAAATCAAAGAATGAGTAAATATAATATGCAATGAAATTTTCACCTACAAGGTTATGGTTAATTTAAGCAGTCTAAGTTGTACATAGGCAGGCTTCAGTTGTACATAATCATAATCTTTATGATTGATTAGGTGCTATTGTTATACTAACCTGTTTAATGTCCTAACAAAATCTGTTATGAATGATAATATTAATTTGTGTACATGCTTGAATGATCCTGTGACAGCGAACTCAGCTATTCTGTGAATGAGCAGTTCCAGCATAAAGTCAGAATGAAGGCCTGTTTAATGCACCCACACACACACACACAAACACACAGCTGGGAGGGCTAAAGTCACTGAATGATATGAAAGTAATAATTAAATGAACATTTCCCCTCTAGCATATTTTATAAGGCAATTTTTCATAGTCGACTTATTAATTCATGAGGACATCTGTTTTCAGTTTCCTCTTCGCTTGGTTGGACAAGATCTAGCTGTTAAATGTTTGTACAAATGACTGTTCTGCTGAACCCTTTTCAGTTTAGTTTTACATGACTTAGACTATTCTCTGGTGAATATTCTGGTGAGCACAGCCATTTAAATACCAACTCATTTGAGCAGAATGAATTAAATAATGATGAAAACAATCGTGTCATGTATTATTATCAACAGTAGAAAGTAAAGAGCCTAATATATGACCCATGAACGGAAAACAAGATATGTTTATGTCAATGTTTAATTTGACCAATTAAAAACACTTGCTGTAAAAGAAGTGTGTCAGTCTTAGGTTAAGTCACGTTATTAATTTAGTCAACTGAGTCTTTGGATAAAGAAAGAATGTTTACGGATAAAGTTTGGAAAGCTTGTGAAAAGTCTTGGTAGGCTGTATATGTTACTCAGCCATTTCTGACCAATCCACTGACTTTTTCTATGTAAAATATTTGCAGAAGTACCGGTGGAAGGGAGAATTTTTTCAAACTACATAAATCTTTTCTGACAGTTCTGAGTTCTAAATAACCCCAAATTCTAACCATTATGAATTTTTGAATTACTTTATGGGTTTCATGATGTTAAATTTGAACATTTGGACCCAACCATAAAATTAGCCATAAGATTTAAAAAATGATTTCCAATTTTTTCAAACAATAAATTTAATAAGGAGATCTTGTATTAAAAAAAAAAAAAAAAAAATCTTGGCCCTGGCTGTGGCGCAGCAGGCTGGGGCACCAAGCTACAAATCCGGGGACCCTGGTTCGATTCCGACCTGTGGTCATTTCCCGAT
>JAQLOM010000032.1:19246423-19260747 GCA_030068315.1 Chrysichthys thysi
TGTGTGTGTGTGTGTGTGTGTGTGTGTGTGTGTGTGTGTGTGTGTGTGTGTGTGTGTGTGTGTGTGTGTGTGCCTCCGCTAAACAATATACTTTTCAAGTAGAAGCAATTGAAAATGTAGACATTTATTTGTCAGCGAGCCTGTATATGTAATGAAATATTGATCAGGGCTCAAATAATGCATTCATTTTCATGTCAGGTAGAACTAATTCTACTATTTATAGTTTTGTTTAGATTTGTTTTACGCGTCACACGCACACACATGCACGCACATACACTTTGGACCTTTGCAGAAGCTAGCTGACTGTCGCCTCCTATAAGCATTTGTCTTTGTCAGTTGACGATGGGATTTTTTTTTTTTTTTTTGCCTTGTTCCTTCTGCTGTGGATGTCTCACTTCGGTAACTCAAAGGCTATAAAAATGGAGCAGCTGCTTTGATTGATGACTAGACTCTCACAAAATGTAAATTAAAGATGAGAATAATTGGCTCTTAAGTGCGTGGACTTCATGCTGCCACAATGAGAAGGGTGGGCATCGGTCTGTCACACAGCCCACATTCCTGAGTAATTCCCTGCTGGTAAATAAGAACTAAGTGAAAGCTTCTCATATGGGTTTGCATGTGACACACTTAATATTAAATATAAAGGCACTTTAGAGTTTAGCATCTGTATGGGGGGAAAAAATGACATTTCTCTCATGCCGAAGCTCTACCAGATCTTCAAGTTGTTTTATTCTGTCAAAACATCTTTCTGAAGGGATGCATTATGTTTAATGCTTCTCAGCTGAAATGGTTTGTTGAATACTTTAGTCTGAAGGCATAAATGCATGGTCTGTCTCTGCGTGGCCTGCCTTTCACCTGAACACCTCCTCCCATTTTATTGTCTACTCTAATACATTAAAGTATTCTGCAATATCCTGTTTTACGCTGTGTAGAGATCACTGTGCAGACACATCCAAATGTTCCACACAATTGTTACAATCCATTATGGCTTCACCCTGAGTCTAGAGGATTGGGCCATCTGTTCACGTTCATTTATGCTATGCATCCAGGTTGGCCTTTATAGTGGGGCCTGCTGTGGAGTACTAAATCTGCATCACTTTAATGAACATCACCACTCAGAAACTTTCCCTCCCGATGCATCATGAAGTGCAAGTTCAAGGGAACGTTTTCATAATAGCAATGTGTGTGACCATGGCTGACCCCCCAGATTTAGAGGAAGCCATAAATAAAATCTGAACTTGCGCAAATCTGTACTGAATGGAACAGCTGCAGTGAATCAAAACACTCAGCAGATAATTTGGTAATAGTGGGGCATGTTTTGTTTGCATTTTGTCCTGTTCAGTGGACACTATTTTCTTGGACAGTTTTCTAGTTAATGGTTATGCATTGTTGACGTTTTCTATAGATCGCACCAGAAATGTGTTCTGATACATTATAGCAGTGGTCCCCAACCTTTTTTGAACCAGAGACCAGTTTCATGTAGGGCAAGTTTTCCACGGATCGGGGGGGTTTGGGGGCAAAATTTTGCGATGGTAGAGGGCGGGGCTTCCTCCCCAGCAGCAGCAGCTTAAAGTGCTATGTTCTCAGAGTCACGCGCAGTAGTGCAACGAGAGTGGAATTTTTCAAAACAAGTTACCCAGGAAACTAATGAAAATAAAATAACTAAAAAATTCAGGAAGGTTATTATTTTTTTCCAGGCCCAGTACCAAAAGACCCACAGACTGGTCCGCGGCCCGGTGGTTGGGGACCCCTGCATTATAGTACAATACTTCCCCTTACATTTACTGCTGTCTTCACAAGGACTTACATACATGTACATCATAGGTGCCAATTTCCAGTTTCTATTACCAACAGCTCCTACAATTTGTTTACAGTAGATTTTGGTACTTGTGTAGGAAGTGGCACAAGGAAGCTTTATGCAGGAAATTATGATGTTCAACAAAAACAAACTTAAGTGAATTTCTGTCATGAAGCGGACAGCGTTCCTCTGCTTTCTGGTTTTATTTACCCAATGCAGCAAAGAATCAAAAGGGCTAGGCCAAACATGTTCAGTAACATAGAGCAGACAAATGGCCAGGTGATCAACAACAGGGATAAACTAAGCAAGATAGAATCAGTAAACATGAAGCAGGCTGTGGTCCAAGCATTAATCAAAACAAGCAGATAACGAAGGCGTGTAATTGTTACGGACACAATGGCGGAACAAGACACAATGCTAGAAAACATGTGGGTTCCATATGTAATCAGGTGACTTTGAGAAAAGGTGATTTGTGAAACTTCCTTATCTGTTTATGTGATGGTCATATGAGGAGCAACTCCCTTCTGATTTCTTTCTGTGGGTGTTTATGAGATGTATGCTATGGGATACTTCTTTAGGTGTACTGCACTGGGGTTAGGATGGCTCCCACTCTCTCTTCAGATGTTATGAATCTATGTTGAGGCTGTTTTAGAATAGGGGCCGAGGTCAATTCTTGTTATAGATTATTGGAAGCTTCTGTTTCGATAATCTAGTGATGTTCTTGATGTTTCTTGAGTTCTCCCTTGCTGTAAAAAGGATTGCAATGAGGCTGAAGGTTTTAATGAGTCTTCTGAAAACCCTAAGTGGCCCCTCCACTACTGTTTGCATTTTGGACACTCTCGACTTATGGTGTAGACCAGCAAGATGAGTTAAGAGTTGTGGATCTCACACTTGCCTTCTCTGAGACAGAGCTTGCTTAGGATTGGAGTTGATTAATACGTAATATTTTCTGAGCATGTCAACCTGGGTGGCTTTCTGTGTGGAGTTTGCATGTTCTCCCCGTGTCCATGTGGGTGAGGCTTACTCAGCGAGCTCGACACGTGATCTGTAGATCGGCTTGGGGCCGACTGGGACACGGGAACGTGTAAGAGAGGTTGCATGAAACGCAATGAAATCGCCAATGTCGTGTCCCAAAAAACTATCATATCCCAAAGCAAAAAGTAGCCCGACATTAACCTTGTATCTCGGGAATGTCGTAACCTGGGTCGGTCGTAAATCAAAGAATAACTGTATAGCTTTTCTACAGAAAGACTGTAGATTTGAATCATCCGCTACATTAACTGAAATGTTACCAATGAGAAAAAAAAGCTTTGAACACTACAAGTATGTAGAGCTGAAGGCTTTCAGTGTGCAGTGTACAGTGCTATCCAAGTGCATAAGGTTTCACAATGAATTCCTGCCTTCATTCTAAACAGTTATTGTTCTCCTTCGCTGGATTTGGCAGATTCTCACACCTGGTCTTGTCAACATCTAAGCCATTGCACTGATGAGTATTTATTTTTGGATCTTTATTCTCTTCCAATATGTAAGTTAATTATAGCTGTTTTAATGAGATATAATTTAAGCCTTTGAATGCATAGTGGGATTCAGAATAGCATTTTCCATCAAACGCATTCTACATCTATACCCCCACCCTCTATGAATCCTGTTCTCTCCCTCTAAACTATTCATGCTATTGAAGCCTAAATAATAGGTTTCAGATAACCAGGTGTGCTGTGATAAATGCAAATGTTCCTATTTTATATCTGAGAAGGCTTTGCGAGAGCTTCAATTATGTGAGCGTAATTCACAAACAGTCACTGCAAAACCCTGTGTTCAGTAAATGTGTTACACTTAGAGACTATGGAGATGAAGGACCCCTCAAGGTCCACTATATCCAATGTCGAACATAATGCATGTAAATAGCACATTTTATTCATAATAGAGTGCATGGATTGAAAGAAATATATCTAAATTGGCACAGTGTAAGCTCTGGTACATTCATAATTTGTTGATGCTTGCACTCAAGAAGCCTCTAAGGTGCATATTACCAACCTCTGGAGAACTGCTTTTATGAGCAGGTTAAACTGACCACAATAAAATCTGTACATTATTTTTACTGGCCCAGAGCCCATACGACCTTGGTAGTTATGGAAGAGCTGGGAGAGAAATAGAGGATGGTGAGAGTCCTCTGTTACACAGAGCTGTAGTGAGATGCTGTTGTTCGGAAACAGAAATAGCATTTTATTTAAAATTGCCTTGCAGCAACTCCAAGGACACTATACAGAAATATTGCAGCGCATAAAAAGCCTGTAATAGTGATAAAAATGTATTAAAATGAAGAAAAGGGAAATTTAAAATGTCCATGGCAAAAATACAAAAGTAATAATATTGCACTTATATTAATTATATACTAGATACAAAAATGCAATTACTCTGCCACCCAAAGATTGCAAGGCATTGTTGTTGTGTTTTGATAAATACGGGGAAGGGAAGTACAAGCACAGAAATGCAGGTGATGTCTTCCAGAGTTTTGGAGCAGCCACAATAAAAAGTCCTGTCTCATATGGAGTAGAAAGGGAAAAGCAGATGTGTATCAGAAGACCGGCGAGTGTGTGCAAGCAGGTATGAAAGCACGACGCTAGATTAGAAAGAAGAGCCAGCACATGCCACACTTAAAAAACAAAAGTAGTATTTTGTACAATATCTGGAGAGAAAAAAACAGGCCACCAGTGTCATTTCTAAATGTAATGGTGATTTACACCCATGAACTGGTGTGTATAAAATCCCTAGCAGCTAAGTTTTGCATATATTGCAACTAGATCCTGAACTGGGATCCGATAAAGATCAGTGTCATAGAAATCTTGAGTGTAGATGTTTGAGTGTAACAAACACACGGAAAAGTGGGAGGAATCCATTCTGGCAACGTGAGGTGAAACAAAACTGCCTTGGTAGTGTTTTTAACATGCAAATCAAATTGTACGTGGAGGCTAAAGTGACACCAGGTCTACTAACTTGAGGTGAAAGGGATGTAATAATGTCAGGAGATAGTCAGTGAGTGGCACTTTATTTTCTTTAGGGTGGCTGGAGATGCAAATGGTATGGCTTCAGATTTGTTAGTATTGTACCTCAGGAGGTTTGCATTTATTCAGGTCTTTATGTCAGTCAGTGCAGAAGGAGGGTAGCAGTGTATGTAACTCTGAATATCATCAGCATTACAATAGAATTGCAGAATTTGCTGTCTGATAATATTGCCAAAGGGGAGCGTGTATAAATTGAATAACAGCACGCCAAGGACTGAGCACTGGGAAACACTATGAGAGAGGTGGGACTAGACTGACTTTAACCTACCACAAAATAAACAAAGTCACTGTCGCTGGTAAGATTGGTACCAGGATGGAAACAGGGTATATTAGAATATATTGTGGGATGCTGTGCCAAAAGCAGCAGTCAGGTCCAGCAAAACAAATACAGTCAGCTGCAATCAACGACAAGTCTTTGTAACCCTGACAAGAACAGTTTTAGTGCTATGGTTGGTCCTAAAGCCAGACTGAATCTCCTCAAACAGGTCATCAGAGGCTAAGTGTTCAGCTGAGCTGCTACCGTCTGCTTGACTAGCTTGCCCAGAAAAGGCAGGTTAGAAATGGCTTTGTAATTACTGAGCTCTTCAGGGTCAAGCCCTGGCTTTTGTAAGTGCTAGAGTGACTGTAGCAAGTTTCAAGTCTGGAGAAACAGAGCAAGAACTAGGAGAAACATTGAAATCCTTTGTTTGAGAGAGCATAGTGTAGGAAGACATTTTTGACTAAAGGAGTAGGCACAGGATCCGGGTGGGATGTGGTAGCTTTAGAACTCCATTGGTATGAAAGTAAGTAAAAAAAAAAACCCTGCCCTTTAGCAGGAGAGGTGAGGTGAATGAAACCAAAGTGCTGGGAAGGAAGATTGCTGAAACTGCAAAGGGACGGTTTATTTTTGGTCATGAGAATACATCAGAGAGCATAGCTCTGGTGAGTGATTCAGAGAACAATTGTTAGCAGGTTGTAACAGTTTAGTGAAGTGGTGCATAATGTTGCCTCGATAAACATATATTCATTCATCTTCAGTAACAGTTCGATCGAGGTGAAGAGTACAGTGGATCCAGAGCGTATCCAGGAAACACTGTGGACAATGTAGGAATATACCCTGAGAGTTGTTATTTACAAAAGAAAACAGCCACAAAACAATCTACCAATCTATCCTGAATGGAGAAGATTTTAACATTTCACATCATTGCTTTGAGGTAAAGCTGTTCCTTGAATTTTTTCACCACGGGGAACTCTTCAGGACAGATGACTTTCTTCTCGGCAGTTAATAATGTAACAGGTCAAACTTTTGTCGAAAATTTTGTATTAACCTCTAGAGTAAGAGAGCATAAAAGGGAAATTCTGCCGAGGAAGCAATCATAATTAGTGGATGGATGTTCTGCACCATGAAAAACAAACAGAAAACAAAAGTTGAAGTTTTGCGTATTATAGTGCTGTATTATTTGTGCATTATATGCAATCATAAAATCACTGTATTATTATAAAACAATGCTATGATTGTTCCAACCCTCATCTGTTTGTCTTTGTCCTCTCCGTTTAGTTTTTTTTTTTTGCTATATTTGCATAATCTATTTCAAGGTCACCTCTGCCTGAAGGCTACATAAGATTGTTAATTGGGTAGGAGTAAGAGTAGGAGCAAGGTATAGACAACCTGTTTTGAAAAGAATGCAGATTAATGTTCTTCCCACACTCTCCAAAACCACACACACACACACACACACACACACACACACACACTTGCAAGTAAATAAAATGCCTGCTTCCTCGTCTTACATTTTATTTTAAAAAGCCCTCATCTGTCTTCCCCAGGTTTTATATACTGCATCCCGCACATATCCTGTCCCATGCCTGTTCAAAATAAATTCAGATCAAAGTCTATGTTTCTGAGACAAATAAGTATTCCATGTTGGTCAGTACAATCAGATCCTGAGCAGATATGAGGAAAATGTTGAAAGAGATGTGGGTGAATGGAGGCACCAAATCTTGATAGCATTAAGATCATTAGATGTTCAGAGATTGATTGAGGCAGAAGAAGGGAAACTGGTCCCCTTTCATCTCAGTTTCTTTTCTCTGATTTGTGTAACTCTAAAAGAACTTCATTTTTGTCTGTTTAGAGCCTTAAAATCTACATAAGCGTTTACATGGTCCTTAGAATATGCCTCATATCGTAATTTATTTCACGTTCATCATGGGAAATAAACAGTCTGTGTTTAAATTTCACTGACCATGTCATAGTGAACATTCTTTCAATACATACGAAATTGAATTTCTAACATCTGGCTGTAGAAGAACAATGATCTATAATCCCCCTAGCCGGTGTCACCCAGTACAGGATTGATTGACTTTTGAGTCTAGTTCCTCTGAACATGTCTTTCTCATATTATCTCATCTCTTTTTCCTGCTGCCTCTGGCTTGCTCATTATAGATCAAAATCTACATCTGGGTTTCTGCATCGCGATAACGCCTGTTGTTAAAAGCACCATATAGCAGCGGTGGAAAAATGTACTGAGGAGGTATTATAAAATAAAATTAATAAATGTTTTTAACTGATGCTATTGAGTTATGTCAAGTTTCTATGTGAATAGTGTCTTTTATTACGGACCTAAAACTGTTTGCTATCCCTCCCATGAGCTGGACAACTACAATATGCATGACTAATGCTACATAGCTTGTCCATTATTTTAAAAAAGAGGTAAAATACCTATTAAATAATATATATTTACCATTAGCTAGAATTCGACTTGCTGCCTAGACAATTGCTTTAGCTACAGAAATCAATGCTAGTCCAATAATAATCTTATTCAACTAGGATGACATCAGCAAAACAGACAAAATTAGTTAAAAAAAAATAGCCAGTCAATGTTCGCAAATTATTGAAACCTACCTCAGCATGCTCACAGATAACAAATTTGTACATTTCTTTGTCAGTCTTTGGTACATCGATGAACTTGATTGGGTACGTTGAATAAAATGCATGGAATCCCATGAAGCCCATTCAACTGATGTATATACCTTCAAGATTTGAAATGAATATTGTGATGGTCCAAATTGATATTTAAGGAGTAAAAATAAACTTTTCCTGTAAACATTAGAAATAATTCAATAAAGTATAAATATCCCAAAATAAGTCTCCAACCCAAATAAAATTGAATTGATCTGAAAAATGCTCCAGTGAGCTAATGTAGTATAACTGATATGCTTCACCAAATTTTTATTTTTATTTTATTTTATTTTTTGGGGTGGGGGGATGCTCAGTGATGTATTCCCAGTAATGAAACACAAAGCGGTACTATTTGAATGATCTGGTCCAGTAATACGCTGTGTATAACTCCATAATAAAAACAGCCCATAAAGAAATAAAATACATTGCTCTTTTTTGCAGTGGGGTCGATCCCCATCTGCTATATTTTGCGCTAGCTTGACCTTAAATATGACCTCATTACAATTTGTAATATAGTCTAGATTCTGTACTGACTTGCTTGCTGCCAGAGGCCGATGCGCATGAGCTGACAGCAGTTCACAGAGTAATAACGGCCATGTTTCCACTGATCTAGTTAGAGTGAACACTGAGCATGATACACACATTAACATGGTCACTGTTTGCATTGTAGTCTCAGTAGTTGCTTTGGATTGAGATTTACTGTTTGGGAGTTATGAACTGTAAGGGTTGTTTGTATTTTTATTGTATTAAGTTTTCCCCTGAGAAGTCAGGAGGCAATGATGATATCCAAAATGGTTATAGTTGCACAGGCTCAGAAAGCTGCAGCCCTTTGTGCTTATCCTCTAAAAAAGTAAGGATGTCACACTTTTACATTTATCTGGCATCCTTAAAGCATCTTCCCACACACCTGCTAATGTGTGTCCAAAATGAGCAATAGGAGAACGTGATGACAAGAAGTTGGCATCAGTGGAGTCAGGGCAGGTACTATTAGTAATCAATGACAAAGATTCAACACCTATTCATTTTCCCTAAATTTGATGTTTGTAGTTTGAAAATATACAAGAATCCAAATCCAGGTTTGTTACTAAGAACAGATAGTATAGAGCTAGACAAATCTACTGTAGCCTATTGAAAAAAAAATCAAGATGCAAAAATTAAGTAGTCAAAGTTACAGAGCAGAGTTCAAAACCCAGATTATAAACATAAGTGTCGTACCAGAGGGGCTAAGAAAAAGCTAACGGGGGAAAAAACGAGATTATGAAAACCATTTTACTCAAAAGATCGTACAAATGAATTAAGGCTGAGCACTTGTTAAATTACATGCAAGCTATGAGGATACACAACTACTGAACATTCATGTGCATTACATAGAGGATATTCAGGAAAACAGCATGATATTCAGGAAATTCAGGCTATTCAGGAAACGAGATTTTTCACACGTTCATTTTTCACATATTTTTCACAAGATTCCACTTATGATTTTAAGAAATAACATGTTAAAATGCACTATGTTTGACACACGCATGGGAAAGAAAACAGTGAAGACTATGTCACCTTTGAATCGCTGTTTCTTTAGTACTTGGATATCAACGAGATCTCACACTTTCTGAATCTGTATCAAATCAACTAACTGTATATGAAGGTTGAAGATTAAGGTTGGGGCAGGGTCAGCATGCAGACCTTTTCAGCACAAACATTCATAAGAATAATGTACAAAAGTGTACTAAGTGCCAGTTCGGCATGTACGTACTCCACTCTTTATGTGCACCTGCCACTTTTATTTCATGTAATAAAGTTTCTCTTAGCACAAAATGAAAATGACAGGCACATTAAGGACCTCGGCTCTAGTCATCAACACAAAGTGCACAGAAAGCCCCAGTATTTAATTAGCCTTTAAAGTGCCTTCCGATTTAAAGTGCCCTTACTTATGGCGAGAAAGAGCGCGTGGACGATATAGTTTCAGCAGCTCACTGAACTTCCTCATCTAAAGCACCTAAAGAACACTTTTATGATATATGAAATGTGAAGCAGTAGTACAGTTCTTATATTTTGCTACTTACTGTTCACTAGTTAGGATAATATGAAAAAAATGACAATTTAAAATTCCATTTTCCATTAATAGTTAGTTTTTCATACATTGATTATCCCAGAAATCTCTAAGCAAAATTGTGGGACAAATATATAATACTATAATATTAATTATAAAATATTACGGACTTAATATTTCCCGGTCATTCATGTTCGAATAATAAATTAATTCTGTTTCTGGAAATCTTTGATGTGTGATTCTGCTTTGCAATCCATTAAGACATAAATCCTTTTAAAAGAATCCACATAAATCCGTTCCATATGATCCAGCCAAAAAATGTTCTCACTTAAGACTAATAAATTTGCTCTGTTTGTTAGATTTAACATCACATAAAAACATCCGCAAGAGCAGTACCAGAGAAACCACTTGAAGCGAGGTTACTCCCAATGTTCTGTTTGTGACCTACATTAAGCTCATATTTCCTTATTTGTGTCCTACCTCTTCCTCCAATAATATTTTCATTCAACTTCATTTATTTTTCTCCTACTTCTCTCTGAGAGCTCTCTCTTATTTTTTTTTCCTTATTTCTGTAGTCGAGTGTAGGATTAAAAGCCAATATAACCTGTGATTGACCTGTATGACCTGTGTAGCAAATATTAACATATTTGTTTTAAAAAAAATTATAATTTTTTTTTTTCAAATAATGGCTGTGATAATAGCATTTACTGTTGTTTTGCTGTGCTGTACAAAAATATAAAACAATATGAATTGTTTAAAAAAAATTATAAGAAGATGCTGCAATTTTTCTTTTCAGGGTTCGGTAGAACTATGACTTTTTTACATATAATTGAGGTATGTTTAATTATCACTTCTCTCATTCTTGAAGATCAAGTTTAAATAACAATCACAAGTAGTAGGTATATAAAAATGAATGTAGCAATTTAAACAAATCATATAAGCATTTATTTCTTTTGTTGTTAATTTCATATATCATATCAGAAATCGTATTTGTTGTTTCTGTAAACATATAATAATTCAAAATTATTACGAACCAACTGAATTTGAGGAAATCACCAAACTATGCTGGACTCCAGCCATGAGGGTCATAGTAGATTAATGCAATAAGCCACTCAAGGCCATGTGTTATATTGATTTTTGTAATGGCTAAGGGCTTTATTAGGCACAACATGAAGCCGAGTGGCTTATTGCTTTTATAAAATCCCAGCAGAAACAATATGATAAAATCCCATGTTCAATAAGTATTTAAATTTCATCATTTAAAAAATTAATTAATTTAATAATAATATGATTAAATTATTTAGAACATAATTCTTTCCATATGCGATGTAGTTCGGTCGTAAGCTTTGTCTGATAAGCAACATTACATGCAATGTTGTGTTTTATACCTGCAATTAGGTTTAAGGGGTGTAAGTGTAATGGTTTTACTGGTTCATTAATACAGAATTGAATGCAGTCAGTATTTTACAACCCGTTTGGGCACAATTCAGCCACTCAGATATTAGAACTGAAAATTTCCAATTTATAAAGCGCATTTGTGTGAATAATTTCCAAGGAAAACATTTTTCCCCTCTGCCTACATTTCTCCAGGACACAGACAAGATGAGCTAACAGAGTGTGACACTGTGGCACTGTTAGCATATGCCAGAGAAATTAAAGAAACCACCAAACAGTGGTGGTGAAGATTTAACCAAGCCAGAAAGTCAGTGGAAATAAATAAATAATGACTGAAAAATCAGACTGAATAATTTGACATTGAATCTTGGTAATGAAACGCTAATGCCTGCCTGTGTTTCTGTCTCTCCTGCTCCACCTTCCTCCGCCCCGTGCCAGGCTTGTATGCAGCACAGGGATCATTTAAAAGTCTAATTCATTTTGTAATGAAGCAGCAAGGCTTTGATATTATGTTGAGAGTTGGAATGAGCTGACAGCAGAGAGAAAAGGGATGTTCATGTGTTTAGAGAATCGATGTGCAAGGACTGAACAGATGCTCTTTCTCTTGCCCTCAATACACATCCCTATGCACTAGAGCATGAGAAAAGGGGAATTGAATGTTTTATTCATTACAAACAGGATGTTTAAAACAGTTTGTAACAGTACGTACATAATTTGATAATATGACATGATCCATGGTGTATCCACAATTAGATTTTGTTCCATGCATATTAAGTATTACAAAAATGTATTTAGTTCAGTATGTCACTAGTCATTGCTGTGCTTTGCAGTTTAACAGCTGCAGTGCCTGGAGAAGCATCAGTTCTGGGACTAACCCTAGTGTGGGCCTCAGGTCAAATTAAACTATTTATCATTTTTAATTGAAGAGAAAAATATAGATAAAATTGTTGGGTTCTATGCATTCATCAGTAGAGGAGAACATAATCTGTGATATGAATACAGGGAGAATGTATGAGACTGTTAATGCTGTGCTGCCTCTTGACTTAATTTGCTTACTGTTTACGGACATACAGTTAGTTTAATTCTTACACTACATTACAACATAGCAAAATATTTTTTTTTCTACCTGAAACACTGTGGCTTTGGCTTATTTTCTGTGAGGAATGTGTACAAGGAGAAACAAATGAACACACATCCTACACCCAACACCTACACATATACATCCCATATAAGATCCTTGTCACTGTTTGGTCTCCTTGTCACTGTCTCCGTCCTGGTCTCGAGTGAAACTACAGCCAATATTACCGTTGCCAATTCAGCCCATCATATTTGGAGGAAAAGGGTTGTGGGGATTAGCCTAAGAACACTATAACCATATTGAACTATGGAGGTGGGAGCACCATCATATGGGGATAGTTTTCTGCAAGCTGTACTGGGGCACTGCATGTAATCCAAGGAAACATGAATGGAGTGATGTACTGGATCGTATTAGTGGAGAATTTATTCTCACTGGTGAGAAGATTTTTGGGAGAAGATAGACGTTTCAACAACGCAACAAGCCGAACATAGAGGCAAAATAATTCAGGAAGTCCTTGCATGGCCTAGATAATCTCGTCATTTATTTATTTTTTTCCAAATTTTGGAAAATATATGTATTTCCTTATTTGGAGTCAAAGACATCAGAGAGACTTTAGTAACCTTAGGGAATTGAACACAAAATGTTGTCCACATCCTCCTTACAGCCCAGCTCTGGTGCTGAGCAAATATCACATGTCTAGTCCACTGCAGGAGGTGCTGTATAGTCACAGATTCACCTCTGATGATGAAGTAAAGGAAGCAGGCTTCTGGCTTCATCTGGCTTCAGGAGCAGCCAAAAAACTTCTCTGTGGGAATAGAGAAGCTAGTTCAGTCATATAACAAATCTGTCTTCCTGCATGGAGACTGTGTGGAAAAGCGATATGTTCAATTTCTCACAGTTACTTTTAATAAAGCTGTTAATTGTATTTTGCCTTTACTTTTTGATTCTTCCCAGAATATATTTACGATTGGTTTCTGGGTACCAACCTAATTTTTAAGCACTATCAACATATTTCCTATAGGGTTGATGCCAGGCCATTCCAAAAGCTTAATGTTAGCCTGCTTTATCCTTTCCACAAATAGCTTTCTTGTATGTTTGGGATGACTGTCCTGGTGCCATACCTAATAGTGTCCAACAGTGTAGCTGATGATGTAAGGTTATTCTGAGTCCTCCTTTTCCATTATTCCATTGAATTTTGCACAGTGCACCAGTTCCAGTTAATGCTACCACCACCATGCTTAACACTTAGTACAGTGTCTTTCAGGTTGAATGCTTCTCATTTACTCCTCCAAACATACCTCTGGCCATTGTGGCTAAACTTTCTTCAGATGACTTTTATTTTGTCCAAGTCATCAGCTGCAAACTTTAGTCTAACCTGAAGGTGTTGATTTTGGAGCAGAGGCTTTTTTTTAAGGCAGCCTCTTAGAAAATATCAGTGTAAACCTTGCCTGATTGTGGGCAGTCGTACTCATAGTCCAGCAGCTTCCAGTTCAACCACTTGGTGATTCCTGAGTTGTTTTTGACCATCTAGCCATCCAATCAATTTCCTCTTAGCTGAGGGTCCCTTTCCAGGCCAAAGTGGATACACCTCCCAATAACTTCTGCTTACAGTACATACAGTGGAACTAATGAACTTGAAATCTGGAGTTATTTAAAATGGATCTCAGAAACATTCCTGACTTTCCTCTTTCTCAGATTTGCACTGAGCTCATTGGACTTTCCTATTACACTGTGTGTTGGTCAATCTAATGAACATTGTGAAGCAAACCCTTGATATATTTTCACAGAAAAGCTACCAGTTGTAGTCATTCATGATCACTAACAGGAAAGCAAGAGACATAAAATGAAATTAAAAGGCATTTCGGAATGTTCAGTACCACTGAATTAGTTATCTAAGTGGGCGTGTGGATATTTTATACATAAGATGCATGTTGTATATTTTTATTATAAGATGCCAGGAGGAATGATTTTGCACCATTAAAAGATCAGTTCAAAGAAGTCAGTGA
>JAQLOM010000032.1:19328169-19338816 GCA_030068315.1 Chrysichthys thysi
ATATATATATATATATTTTTTTTTTTTTTTTCTGTGAGTGAAGAATATTGTCGCTATTTCCAGCAGTGGAAGAAAAAGACATTTACTCAGTATTTAAATGTGGTTATGTAGTCAGAATGCTTTTTAATTGCACAAGTGGTCTGTCTCAAGTATATCAGAGATTCACCAATCCTGAGCATCACAAAATAAGTGCAACACCTACATTTATGTATTCACACGTAACCACATGCATCCAACGATGCTTATACCTGAAGCACATAGCTAAGGAGACTTGAGGGGACACACCATCATTTTTACAAAACACTAAGCAGGTAAAATTAAACAATTAAGGTTTTCGAGGTACATAGCTGCATTTCTGAGGTATTTCCAGCAGTCTCTGCCTGCATGGCATCTCAGCAAAGGTGTGACATCAACCAGAGAATCAGAGATAGTCCAGAGAATAAACATGATTAACATTTAAACCCCCCTGCACCGACACTTACTGCTCTACAATCACAGTAAAACAATCTATAAACACAGCCGTCTTTTTATTCTAGTACATTGAACTTTAGAAAATAAAACACAGACAGAGTTGAACTACAGTGTATTCATGTGTCCAATAAATGAAAGATTTTCACGCCTCTCCTGGGACCACAGATCTGACAAATCAGCCCAGAGCTATTCATTCATTCATTCATTCAGTAATAAAAATAAAATTAAACACTCAAGAGAAAATCAAGAGAAATTGTTACCATTGGTACGTTATATGGCTTACATGAAGGATTTTGGAATACAAGAAATCCTTTAGTATTATATGGTCACACTTTCTAGCAATATCTTAGTAAGTGAAATTGCAAATGCATTTAATATTTCTTCTTATTATGAAATTATTATAGGATTTTTCAGCCTGTTTAGATGCTTTAGAAGTATCTGCCATTAGAACAAGATTACCTCAAGCTTAAACTTAATAAAGCATGTCTAGAAATGGATTTGAGATCATATATGTAGTTTACTTTCATGTTATAATGGGAAATACAAGATCAATTTGACTGTACTCGCGATATTTTCACTTGCTAAGATGTCTTTTTTTGCCGTGTAATTAAGTAAACAGGGGATATAATGGTGCACATTATTTAGCTGTGGGCTTCAATCTGTCTGCAGCCTGTATAATGTAAATTATTTCAATTTGTTCCCTCTCTGTGGTCCATTTTGTTTACAACCAAATGGAATAATGGGTCTCAGGGTCTGGCAGATGTGAGGGAAAATGGCTTCTAGTCATAACTTGATTCCACTGATGTTACATGTTCACGTTAGATGCCGAAATTACCGGCAACTTTGCAGCATTAACAATGCTTATAGAAAGGAAAAATAATTAGTTCTTTAACTGTTATAGGGACAAAAAAGCAGGGGGTGCCTTAAAACATATTGTGCTTTGTTACATTATAAATTGCTAAAAGGTTTTCTACAACACACCATAGTGCCTCAGATACAAGCAATGCGATCTGAGCTTTTTGTCCAGGTAAGCATTATTCAAGTCAATCATTTTGGGGGAAAAAAAAACCCTTACTAGAATATTTTTACTGATGCTAGAAAAATGCATTTTTACAATAAAATGTACAAAAAATAACACTGTTGTAATCAGGTCTAAATTACAGAACAGGATTAAAATCATACCTACAGAATTGTGCAAACACGTTAACGAGCTACTAACTGTAAAACAAGACATTAGATACTGGCAGCACATACCCTTTGGTCTGTTACAGTACCACGCTTTACATCACCAGTAAATCTTGAAGCCTGTTGATTTCAGGCTTGTATGCAATATTGCATAGTTTTCTATCTGCAGAGATTCACTTAAGCAATTCAGGTCTAATGTAAAGGCCTCTGTGCCAATGCACATCTCACCTCTTATTGGTTCAGGCAACTTAGAGGTGAAATTTCATTAGTGGAAAACACAAATGTCTCTGAAACTGACAGGCAAGATGCATGTGCCCTTGGAAAGTACACTAAGGCAGCATTTGAAACATTTTTTTTTATCCTTGTATCAACATTTTAGATAACTGACTATGAGCTAGCTACTGTTAGATTGTCTGCTCAGTGTCTTAAGGGGTAAAAGAAAAAAAAACCCAGCTTGCCAGTTTCACTTCAGTTTTACAGCATTCAATAGTGCAAATTTGAGATTATTATCCTTTTCTTTTAAGCTTTCAAGTTTCCACAAACATTGAATTTCAGATCTAATGGCAGTTCTGTCTCTTCCTCCATCCAGAACCTACAGCAACACTGGCACCAGATTTTATCTGTATTCCTGACCTTATATCTACACATGGCTTTTTCAAGTTTGAGTCCACCTAATTTGAAAGAAAGTTCGCAGAAAAAGTACACAGCTAGCAAACATCGGAAAATTCAACGTCGGCTTTCTTCTGCAAGTAAGCAGCGAGCCTCTTCACCATGGCCACAGTGCTGTTGGCTGCATCTGAATTATTCTGTGTACATACTGATGTCCTATACGTACATAATAGTCCATGTGTGCTGAGCATTATTAGGAAAACATTAGAGAAGCAGCAAAGACTCGCACAGCTCCATAAAGTCCAGAGCCTTGGATATTTCCATCCTCAGTGAACCAAAGCCGTTCCAGTGTATGAAGTAGAAAAATAAAACCTTCACATTGTGGCAGGTTTTCTCAGTAGCTCCACTGCTTGGGATGCTTTGCTCTTCCATATCAATCCACTTCATAAGGGACTCCATGACAGCAGCGTTAGAGCTACCACTCAAATAACCTGACCTATGCTATACTGGTTTTCAGTGCAGCAAAAAAAACAACATAGCAGAGCAGCAGTGAAGCTCTGTCTGCATGAGCCATATATTATGGACAGATATACACTCACCAGCCACAAACATCTATACCCCTGTTCTTTTATGCAATTGTGGGATCTCAGTGACTTTACCCAGGTTATAGTTGTTGTTGCCAGACATGGTGAAGAAGCTGGTTTGCGTTTTTTTTTTTTTTTCAGAAACTGCTGATCTCTTAGGATTTTCACGCACAGCAGTCTCTAAGATAGGTTACAACATCTCAGCCTACAGTGAGTGGCTAAGTGGATAGCACTGTCGCCTCACCGCAGGAAGGTCCAGGGTTCGATCCCTCGGGTCGACACAGGCGCCTTTCTGTGTGGAGTTCGTATGTTCTCCCCGTGTCTGCGTGGGTTTCCTCCCACAGTCCAAAGACATGCACAGAGGGGATATTACACTAATTGACTAAATTGCCCGTAATTGTGAATGGTTGTTTGTCTCTGTGTGTTGCCCTGCAGTGGATTGGCAACCCGCCCAGGGTGTTCCCCACCTCTCGCCCGAAGTCAGCTGGGATTGGCTGCAGCTTCCCCCTGCGACCCTGAACAGGATTAAGTGGCAGAAGACGATGAAGTTGTTTCTGGTTTGTTTTTCTTTTTTGGTTTTCGCATTCTTCTGTATAAACATCAAAGACTGTTGCGTGAAAATCCCAGGACATCAGCAGTTTCAGATGTCAACCCAGCACATCTGGCACCAAAAATTCGCCTACAATCAAAGTCACCAAGATCATATTTCTCCCCAATTCTAGTACTTGATGTGCACATTGCCTGAATCTCTTGACCCAAATCTGCATGCATTTTATGCATTGCCCTGCTGCCACATTAGGCTGAACAGGTGTCCATGTGTCCCTGTGAAAGTGGCCAGGGAGTATACATTATTGGCTCCACTCTGCCACTCCCACTGAGGGAAGAGGAACAACAAATCAGGACTTTGTAGAGCAGACAGAATTTCACAATGGCTACAACATGCACTTTCTGTAATATCATCATGACTGGATTATGGCAAACCTTTTGTTTCTGGCTTTGGATAACCTTCTACATAGTGTCAGCTGTCATAAAACAGGACTAATATCTAAACATTTACACACATGCTAACTGTCTTGTAACGTCATTTAGTATGAAATCAGTTGTGAGAGTCATGAAAATCAGGCATAGGGTGGAATCACCACTGAACAATTTATGCAAAATAAAAAAGGTCTCTCAGTGATTTTTGTTATGTGCTATAAGTGTCATGACATCAGAGGTTCCTGGGTGAGATTGCTAAAGGTTTTGTAATATAAAAACAATTGTAGAAGGTAGGAAAAGATAGTGAAGTAAGTGAATGTGTCTTTAAACACTTTTTAAACACTAAGGAGGACATTAGCTTTACAAAGCGCCTGACAAGCTGGGACAATGTTGAAGGTGTGTAGCCTGACGAGTTAGAGGCATGTCTGTCCAAATCGAATATATTGATCAGTCTCGCAGTTACATTTTTATGATTTTTTTTTTAGGTCTATTAGCTGCATCGCCAGACTTCATTGTATCAACTTGTCCACATTTTCACATCATGCTCTTCCTGTATTGATTTTGTTCTGGGCTCTTCAGCTTGTCACTGGGGCAGGAGACCTCCTCCAGCTGCCTGCACAGCACTCTGATTTCCTTCACCTCCTCGAGCACGTCTCTGGCCTGCCCCCAGGCACTTGCCGCCTCCTCCAGCAGGCGTTCCGCCTCCTTGCCAGGGGCGGAATCTGCACCACGACCCTGCTTGTGACCTCGCGCCTCACACAGCAGCTCCTGAGTTCTCTCCAGTTTTAAAGAGATGAGCTCCTGCAGCTGGCAGACGGAGTGTGCGGGGGCTGAGGCTGAGCAGTGAGGGATTGATCTCTTAGTGTCTGAGTGAGAGAGGATCTCATCCATAGAGGCGCAGCGGTTCTTGTCCTTGGTCTGGAACTTCTTTCCAGCCCTGGGCGTTTGTGCTTGGCTCTCGCACCAGGTCCAAGAGCTCTCACTTTTACGTGGAAGGCTTTGAGACTTGACTGTAGCCTCGCAGTCGGGCAGAGGTTTACAGGTGTCCATTCTGTTTGCAGATTTCTTCTGGTCCTGTGCCTCGGGAGATGGCGTATCTTCTTCCTGAATGAGGTCAAGCGTCAGCATACCATCTGAAGTAGATGTTGAGGCCTGAAAAAGATAAAAGCAACCAAATTAAATAAAGAAAGAAAGTAGCTTTATATACTAGCAAGTTCTGGTTAAAAATGTTTAAGAAAATGCGTTGAACATAACATCCATGCTAACAGTTCTTAGCTATTTAAGAACATAGAGGAGCTTTAGTGTTAAGACAGCTCACCACAGCCAAAAGGTGCCCGCGGGTGGGAAGTCGGCGTGTGTGTGGGATTTTAGCTCGGTCTCGCGTGGGATGAACCAAACAGTTTTCACCTTCCACTGTAACCTGGAAAGTTAGCCAAAGGGACATGTGAGGACTAGAATAGATCAATCACATGCATTGGCATTACGTAAAAATATCCCATATTTGACCACTAACAATAACTATAATAACCACATATAAATGTAATCTCAGAAAAATATTTAATATCACAATTTATTTTGCATGTATTTACATTCTGCACGGCATACCGTCAACTAAATTCATACATTCAATAAGTAGATTAGTAAATTAGCAGATTCTATATAATCGCCGTTATTAGCCTATTTGAAATAGGGGTTAAGTCTGAAAATATTTGGAACACACTGCTGTTCCACATAATAATCTAAAGCCCAGTTTAAAGCATTTCATGACTGCAACCAATATGCCAAAGAGCAGAATAAGAGGAAGCGTTATGCTAAGCCCATATAGCCTTTGCGCTAGCGTAAAGACAGTCATGTGTGAAACTGCAGTCTCTGAGGTTTAACTCCTAGATTACAGGGACAATCTGTTCACAGCAGACCTGGCTTTGTGTGCTGACTCCATCCTCTCCATGCTTTCCTCTCCTGATGAGTTTATGAGAAGTACAAGTAGCAAGTCGACTCTAGTGGAAAGTTTTCATGCCAGTCAGGTGATGTTCTTCAATCGACAAACAACGATGACTCAACTATGAATGCTCCCTCTGGCTCTCTCAAATCAAGATTTTTTTCCTACGGGAGCACCGTGTCGGAGCCATTTTGCTTCTCAGTACATATCATATAATAGGTGTAGTCATTGCTACTAAAGCTGAGAAATGGACAGTTTAGCTGGGGAAAAAAAACTCTCACATGCCATTTTGAGTCAGAGGTTATACATAGATCTCTGTATTTAGCTGTTGCATCTTTCAGTTACTAATTACAGATACGTTCAAAGAAAATGGAAATGACCTCACTTGAAAAATAGGGGGTGTGAGGGCAACAATGTGCGTTTGTACTCTTCAGTATTTTCGGTACATCTTTAGAAAAGAAACATCAGAGGCAGATATATGTGTGCATGTTTGTGCTTGCAGGTTTAATTCACCTCGTCCAGTATGCGATTCTTGCCCCTGGTGATGGCTATGTTTAAGGCATTGATCCATGACTCTTTTTCCTCTGGACTGACAGCCAGGAAGACCAGATTTGGAACCTAGAGGAGACGCAAACATCGCTGATAAATCAACACCTCAAAGAGCAGCTTTTGAATATTTCATGTTGCATCTAGTACCACTCTAGTAAGGGTGTTTACTTATTTAAATACATCTCGTATTAAAAGCTCCTAATATTATGGTCATTGTGCAAGTGCAGTAATAAGGCATAAGATCACCTCTGTGTTATTTATTCACAGATCAGAACAAATAAAATAGGTTAGGTAATATCCGGTCAAATGAAATTCCTTCATTTCATTTAACCGGAGTATGCATTAGCAGTAAGCTTTTCTTATAAATACATTAAGATTTCGCATACAGGGTGTGCTTATGTATTTCCCAGCAATAATGTAGCTGTGAAAAAAAAAACTTGCTGACTGGCATAACAAATGTGTTTTCTGTCTTCCAGTGCACTTTTCACAGTGGTTGCTCACATCTGTGAGTACTTTTGGATAGCAGCATTTTCATATCAACACTATATAAACTCCTTGTCTAATTTCTTGTGATAGTAATTAATTTGCCAAGTCTGGCATTCACATTCATTTTTTGCAGGATGTATTGATGGCTGTTATAATACGTTGCATAATAATGATGATACAACTGCAAAAAAAATTAGTTGTGCCTTCTTATTTGCTAGAGAGAATATAATTCAGTCCGAATTACATTTGTCAGAATATAATGGATTGAGTTAGTAGACAGAAGGAATAGTCTATTATTTTAGTGTGTGTTAAATTCAACTCCAAGCAGGAACAATTTTGAACCAGAAATACCAAGATTTTTACAGTGTGTGTATTTTTAACCACAAAAATATCTACCGAGAGCAAAAAGGAAACAACTGGCATACACACAACCAATTTAGCACTATACTGACACTAAACTGAAACTTATCCTTCCACCCACAAAAGAAAAAAAACAGAACCTATAGGGTCATGTAAGTCAAGTTCCAATCTACACAAGCAACAAAAATGAAGCAAGAGGCTAAAATATCATGGTGCAAAACTCCAAGTGCTCCAAGTGTAAATCTCCTGAGACTGCAGCATTCTACACAAATTCCACTGCTTCAGTTTTGCATATTTCAGTGCTGTCAAGATCCATAGTGTAGCCTTTGTGTTGTGCTTTACAGCATATGTACGTTACTGCTGTCTAAGTAGTTTTGCAACACCAACAGACCTGGGCTTTTAGACCTTTGGGTCTAGAACAGAAATGTGCACAGCCAACTAGTCCCGTCTTATGATCTGCAACTTGGCACAGAAAGAGAAGATCAGCAGTGTTGGTCATTTCCTCCAGAGCCTGTGCCTTGGATTTTAAAGCAGTCACCGCATTGACCATGTGGTGGCGTCTGCTACTGACTGATTCACCTCAGGCTTTTGGATTAACCACCTGCTTCTGTGCTGGATTCTGTTCAATCAACCTTAATGCTGAGCATGTGACCAGTTAAAATCAGCTAGAATAACAGCTGATGTTGGGGATAGCATTCGTGTGGTAGTACTGACATAAGATGTGTTTTGGTTTGAAGGACAGTGCTCTTGTCACATGAACAGGATGACTGAGGACTTGAGAAAGGCGATTAGCGATCTTACTGAAAGCTAATTACCTCGTACAAGATGATGACAAAGTGTGCATCACTTCTTGTTTGTGGTCTCACTACTTAAAACTTATCTTCTCCTTGAAATCTGAGAACTGGAGCGTGTCAGTATTTCCACTGAATATCTGGATGATGTAGTTTGCAATGGTTTTTTTTCCCTTGTTTTCTTCTGATCACCAGCCCATTCTGAGCATAAGCCAAGAGACTCTGCATTACTCACCGTGTTGCCTGGTTGGCGGGCGCACAGCAGAGTAAACTTGCTGTGATTTTTCTTGGTCCGACTCTTGGCCTTACGAAGCTCCTCAGACCTCTCATAGTCTGTAAGGTCCACCACCTCCTGAATTTTCTTCTCATCCTTCACCTAAGGAGGACAATAGGTTTACATGCATCCTGTCCTATCCTTATTTGACTGTTATTTGTTCGTGTGTTTGAATGCTAATAATGCTGGAGTCCTGAGGAGTCCTGACCTTTAGTCTGAGTAGGATTCCTGCAGAATCTTGGCTAGTGTAAAAGAGGTGGGACGCCTAAAAGCCTGTGCCAAACTGAGAAGAAAGTCCTACTGTGTTTCCCTTAAGACCTTTCAGCCACATACACTTGCTCAGAACAAAACCTGTTCATCTGTTTAATTGGCGTCTTTATGGTAAAGTGGAAAAAAATCCCAAATATATTACTTGGACCCAAACCATACCAGCAAAAAAACAAAACAAAACAAAACACAGCATAATAGAGCCATCATGGTTTCCTTAAACTTGCAATCCACCTACGGCTGTTTTGAAACTCAAACTTTAAACAAATTTATCCCAAAGTCATTTCTCCAAGGTCATGCCCTGAACACCTGAATTCTAGTGAAAGATCTGGTAGGTAATGTAACCAACAATTGGGTGGAGACACCTTTTTGTCATGATTGGTTCAATGTTGGAGTTCCATATGATTTTCTTCCAAGAGCCAGAGTCAGAATGCGGTTTCACCAAACATTACAAAACAGTAGACAGCAAACATCATTGTCCCTGGCTCTGAAGAATATTGATAAAAATAAGATAATCACATTAGCAAACACTTTTGTGTCTTCATAACATCAAGACTCATAGCATAAAGAAAAATAATAGTAATTATTTCACACTTATAATTAAAAATGCTTTAATTCACATGGACCTATTTCAATGATTAGGTCTCCAGCCACAACTAAGGCAACATGTAAACCACTTGGCCTCCAGTGTGGCAGCTTAAGTCCCTGGAAACAGTCGCAGTGCAAATGACACTACTTAGATATATCCAACTTGCCAAAAGGCAATCTAAGGACAAAGCTGCATTTGCAATATTTATACAGCCTGAAGCTTATCACCCTCAGCTCTGGCCATCGAGACAGGGACGATTATCAGTCAGTTTAGACACACAAAGCTGCTCGTCACTGTCAGTCAGATGCTGAAATAGGACTCTGTTTGTTTTCAAAGCCTGAGCAGTATCACTGTTCAAACAATATACAGACTAACACTTATTAGGACGTAATAACGTCCTAAGTGTAAACTGAGTCTTTCAGAGAGAGTTGTTGCACTATTTTGGCTAGTCTTTTCAGAATCACCTAACTTACTGATGCCAAGGCATGAGAATCAATGGTTTACATTACATTACAGTCAATTGGTAGATGCTCTTATCCAGAGCAACTTACATTTATCTTATTTATACAACTGAGCAGGTGTGGGTTAAGGGCCTTGCTCAAGGGCCCAGCAGTGGTAGCTTGGCAATGCTTGGATTTGAACTCCCGACCTTCCGATCAGTAGGCAAACGTCTTAACCCCCTGAGCAACCCTCTGCCCATGATGATGCTCAGTGTCATTTATTGCATTATTGGTTTCAACCATATCCTTCACATGTATAGTAATCACTGTTAAAAAAAAATTAGGAGTCAGTTATTGTACACTCTTGTGGCAACAGTGGACTGTCAATATGCTTGGACACATTACTAAGTATCAGCAACTCATCGATGTCTTTTAAAAATGGCATTATTTTGGCATTGTTTACACTTACGTTTAGTCATATGGCAGTTGTTCTTATTTAGAGCTACTTCCAAATGTTGTGTACCACTGCCCTGCGATAAACAAGTTCTCTCACACTTTTCACTGTGAAGCTACTCATCTCATATTCCTGGAATAATTCTCTAAAACCCACACACTAGCACTCAACCCACTCATCGACACATCTCTCACCAGCAAAATGCATCCATATCTTTCTAAGCCGCATATGTCCACTGCACCAATTCTTTCCACTTCAATACTGTGCAATACACTTAAAAAAAGATATACTCATTCTGAAGATGCTTCCTTTTCCATAAGTAAACTGTCTTTAATAAAGTCTTATTCAGTCCAACTAACAAGTGTGACAGTATACTGAATTGACTGCATTACATTAGTATAGAATTAGTGGTATTAGTTTCAACGATGCCAATATGGATAACTGATTTCCAAATGGGAATTATGCATTTTTTTAAAAAGGGAAAGCCCCCCATTTGGATGAACTACCAGATGCTATATCAGCATTCATATTGTGCGTACACTGCAGTGGCGGCTGCTCTAAGACTACAAGGGAAGCTCTGCTTCCTCTTCTATGTCAGAAAATAAATGCTCATATATGCACTGTTGTATTTATATTGGTTTTAATAAAAGTGCGCTAGAACGCGTTCAACT
>JAQLOM010000032.1:19387684-19399825 GCA_030068315.1 Chrysichthys thysi
CCCAGCAGTGGCAGCTTGGTGGTGCTTGGATTTGAACTCTCAACCTTCCGATCAGTAGCCCAACGTCTTAACCCCCTAAGCTACCACTGCCTTCTAGCACTGCTCTATGGTCCAAGTCTGATTTTCTGATTTTCACATGCTCACTGCTGTATGTTCTTTTAGCAGTGGACAGAGGCCTGTGTTCACAGTACACAGCTGTGTGTTCTGACACCCTTATATCATAGCCAGCATTATCTTTTTCAGTGACCTGTGTTTCAGTAGCTCTCCTGTGGGATCGGACCAGCCAGGCTAGCCTTCACTCCCCTCACATCAATGTGCCTTTGATGCCCGTGACCCTTTCGCTGTTTCGCCATTTGTCCTTTCTTGGACCACATTTAGTAGGGACAAATAACATTGCATACTGGAAACATCCCACAAAACCTGCCGTGCTAGAGGTACACTGACCCACTTATTTACCGCTTGTCAAAGTCATACTGATCCCTTATGCTTGCCCAGTTTTCCCTGCTTCCAACATGTCAACTTCAAGAACTGACTGTTTACTTGTTGCTTAACGTAACGCATCCTTTCACATGTGTCACTGTACCAAGAGAATCCTCATTACTCTCATCACTTTTGATCAGTTAATTTAATCTGTACTTATCAAGGACCATCAAGTTGAATTTGCACTTTGTGATCAGTTCCCAGGATAGACTTCAGTTCCACCCTGACCAGACCAGGATGAAGTGGTTACTGAAGAAGAACATAACTACATCATATATATTACATCTAAACATTTCCTTTTTGGAGGAGGAGAGAGGAGGAGGATTATTGTGTCGGCTCACTGGGATCTTTTTCTTTTCATGCGACTTTAACAAAGAATCTATCCAATGATCACTGCTTTTGCCTCCTGACGATTTTGTGGAAATGTGACATTGCATTGTCATTAAACAGATTCATCGCTCGCACTTCTTAGTGCTTAACTTCCTCCGTAATCATCATCTTCTTACCACCTTCCTTTTTATAGGGACTGTTTTCACACATACAGTAACAGTATACGCTAGTGCGGATGTTGACTACACGAGTGAGAGAGAAAAGTGTGATCATGTGAGGCTTGACAGACAAAGCATGCTTGCATACTACTGGTATTGCAAGACCTCGCTCGTTCATCGTCAAAATTTATTAAAATTTCTTGCTGGTCTTGCAAAAAACACTTGCAAACCAAGTTACTTGCAATCCAAGGTTCCACTGTACAGTAAATTGAGCATAGCATTGTCACTTCAGTCCTAATTTGGTATGTACAACAAGGTTCATGATATCCTCCTGAGACCCAAACTCTAATGTTCTCTGCCTGGTCACTTCTCCTGACCATTTCGGTTTTTTAGTAACTGATAAACTGTATTGATATGTAATGTGAAATGTGTTTCACCACTTATTTGCAGTATACCGTTTACGCCATAACCAGGTTATGTATGAGGAAGCAGTCTTCAAGTAAAACTTCTGTCTGAGCAGAAATCAGTGTGCGTCTCGTCAATACGATCACTATTGAACTTGATCTTTGTATCCAAACAGGAAGACGTTTGGCGAAAGAGTAATACCCAATGGTCATCATATAAGGATCTTACAAGGGAATAAATACACACAGTGTAGTGGGGGGGGGGGGTTTGATGTCCTCATATGAGGACAGTGGGGTCTCAGGAGGACACAGCTGCACATCAGTACTCTGTATTTTAAACTTCACCAGCTCTCTCAAGGAATCCATGTATTTATGAATATAATAATGTGTGCAATTTTTTTTTTTCATTTTGGTAGTTTAAAATGAACAAAATGGCAGCATTTGGAAACCCAGCTCAGATGAAATGGAGCAGAGGACGGAGTGGACGCCTAGTCTGATAAATGATTAACAGCATATCCACGCCCTCTCAGTCCTGTTTAAATAACAGTGTGAGGGGGTTTCTCCCGCAGTCTCTGGGTCGCATTTCACTGCACGACTTTACACCATCTTCCTGAGATATCTGGTCACTCCTTCCTCTGGAAAACTTATCGCCAGTTTGCGCAGAATGGGTACGTATACGTTTAATTAATTGTGTCTTAAATACCATTTGTTGACTTTTCCTGTCTCGGTCACGCACCCACTCGTGCACGAGCTTCTGTGAGACTCGGCTGTAGTTTGCCCTTCTGAAATGGTGTTTCGTCAAAAGTTAAATAATCGAAAATAAAATTGATTAGATTGATTGGGGGGGTGTTTCGTTGACAGTGGGATTTTTTTTAACTAATCGTGCTCCCATTGAGGTGCCTGTTAAATCTGCACCCCAAATTTAAAGTATCTCAGATGTCTTAAAAAAAAATCTCAAGATTATCTCAAAAATATTAATGTAAATCGAGAAAGTGAGTGCTTGGGGGCATTTGAGTTGTGTTTGCCTTAAAAATCTTGAGTTGCCCGTGTGTTTTCTCAGCTCTAACACGTGATTTATCTGGCTGGGAACTTTACGGATTGAGTCGGGTGTTTTGCAGTGCACACAATGCCGTGCAAGCGAGGGATTGTATTGACTTTGTGAGATGGGGCAGCACTCAACAGACGCATAGAAAATACACAAATACTGCGTAGCCTGTTATTACAAAATAGTAAAAAAAAAATTTAAAAACCAACAACAAAAAGCAAGATAAGGGTTAATAAATTTTTTTTAAGGTCTACTGTAATTCTCTAAAGATATTTTTGGAGTTTGGTCGTTTTCTGTTGTGTTGATTTGGTCACTATACCAACAAAGAAATATCCCTGGGGATCAATTACATTACATTCCCATGGGCTGGATACATTTAGCCAAACATGCATTTAATGCCAGAGGTGCAGTTTCTTATTAGAATACATAAAAATTTTTAAACTTCTTTATTTTTAATCACCTAATATTAAAGTAAAAGTTGAAGAAAGAGTCCTAAAAGAGAAATTGCTGTTGCCAGGTTCACTCTGTAAGTTGTTGCAATAAGCTAAACGCATATGGAGTGTAACTGAAATACCTGTTTATGGTGAGATATTGGGGAGTTTACCACTACTTGTTGTTAGGGGTGTTTTTTTGTTTGTATTTTTTTAATCAAAGTGGAAAGTCAAGGGCTCTTTTGTTGCTGTTGTCCTGTCTTATTTTAGTGTAAGATACTATGATGGCAAACAACCACACTTGAAATGTACACATTTACAAATAAATGCATTAAAAATGGGAGCCCTTTTTAGACCATGTTAAGTCCCTTCACATAGATATTGTCGCTAATAACTAAGCAATCTGTGTCCTACTCTATGTGGCCACATTTTAACGCCCCCCCCCCACACACACACACTCACACACACTATTGGCATGCAGAAAACTACCTCCTCTCTATTCTCTTCTCTCTACATGCAGACTGTTGTATTTGCCTAGCACCTGCATTACCTTGGTTAATATTCACCTTCTTCACGCTGTTTCTGTTTGTTTTATTTGGTTATATGTACTACTATTATTTGTCACATTACTTTTTCTTTCCCCTTGGTTTTTTCCCCTCCCCCAATGGGTGACGGTGGGGGGTCATCCTGGTATCTTAAATCTTGACATTACACACACACACACCTCATTTTGATAAAGGAATAACTTTTAATTCTGTATATGTGAGGGCGTATGTATTTCTTTTGTATTGGAAAATTGTCATAAATAAATCATACGTAAATGCATTAAAAAGATCATTCACGAATCTGTTCTTCCTGCCTGAAGTGTTGCCTGATGCCAAAGAAAGGTCACGTAACAGATGACAAAAATCTGTGATATTAGAAAATATAGTTTTGTTTTGTTTTGTTTTTTTCAAATGTAGTGAGTAAAGATTTAAACACACACACACACAGAAGAAAATCTCTCCTGTGATTAAGATGCTTTGCCTTGTTAAAACATTTGCACATGGAAATTGCATGGACCTACATGCACAGGGCACTGTGTTTTCGATGAAAGCTGACTACTTATGGCCATTATAGGCAACACCCAGTCTGAACAGATGTTCAAACTCTAAGTGTTACTTCTACCTGGTGCTCTGGCTACTAGGCATTGCCCAGTGTTTAAAGATAAAAATCTCAACTGCAGCGAAGTACATAAGTACTGGTCAAAAAGCTGAAAGCTGCCTTTTTTGTATGTAGCCGTGAGAATATTCAGAGTAAGGTGGTCTAAATGTCCTCTGTAGAAATGAATGCCAATACACACCTTTAACAGATTCATGAAAACTCTCAAAGAAACTTTTTATTTAAAAGATGTAACAAACAAAAAAAAAAAACAGCCAAAGGATCTGTCTTGCTTAAAGACTAGCACGAAATATTTGCAAAAGTCTCTCTAAGGAATAACCCTTGGAGTTTTTTTTCTGTTTATTACAAGACGGATGTTGTGTAACCATTGGCAGGGCTTGCTGTCTCTTAAATTATTGAGAAACGTCACATCTGTTGCTTCTCATATATAAACCAGGGTACCCTTTAGCTGACATTTTCAAAAATTAATTATATTCAATAATCACTGGAATATTTATTAGTTAAATTGTATTGTATAAAATATAGATACTGTTCAAGGCCCAACAATACGTTTTCTTGTTTATTCTGTTCAACACAAAAATTCCATGAATATTTAGCCAGGAATGAAGCAGTTGGTCCTTTTTTGGTCCACAAGTCAATACCACTAGAGACTCTTGGGCCACAGCCAGTCTCTTTCTGAATTTTTTTAGATCACCTTCATAATGTTTGTGTCTCAGATTGCTTATTTTAGTTCCCTTTAGAACAGTCAGCTTCCTATCTAGTGTCTCCATCATAAAAACAAAGTCCTCAGCAGTAGCGGCTGATGATCCTGTGCATCGGATCCAGTTTGCTAGAGTGTCCTCCTTGGTCTGTTGTTCTTTAGAGTCAATTTTGTATTTTGATACACTTAGAAAACCTGGGATGCTCTCACTTTCTTTGTATGTGGCGGCCCATTGTTGCCCACTGACGCCTTCTGTAACTGTGACGTGAGTAAGAGAGGGTAAAATATCTTTGATATATTTCAGATTTTTCTCATAACACGTACTACTTTCCTTTTGGATGGGAACATATTTGTGGAGCCAGATACGTTTTTCTTTTTTTTATTGTAGTATCACAAAATTGTTTAAAAGTGTCAACTGTCTGGAATCAGCTAGCGTACTACAACCACAATTCGAGTTTTATAACTTGATTTGAATTACAACAGTCCCTTTTAAACATTCTGTGATATTTACTTAGCTTTTATACCTCTGTATGATGTGAACTGGTGATAAAAGAATCACCTTACACTTATATCTGATCAAATAAAAGAGGAACTCTTGCTGCATGAGTACTGTAAAGCCAAGTCTTGGCTGGTAGTAATATTGCAGTATGGGTTAACCAATGACAGGCATCTTATAGCTTAACTATTTCATACCACTTTTTGCAACTTCTTCCTGTAATGCAGCTTTCTCTCACTATAGGGTCTAGTCAATATACTCTACCTATCTGAACAAAGACATGTCGGTGCAAAAGATTTAAACATCAAAACTGTATCTTAACAATCCTTTAACTACAAAATAAAATTTGTATTTACGTCTAGTCCACCACCTTTTAAGGAGATTTCCGTTACTTATGACAACATAAATGTTCTTCTAAGATTTATTTATGGATGAAAGTGTTAGTGAACAGATTTTGACTTTGAATCTGTCTCCCAGGACTAATGCTAGATTCCATTACTTACTCACAGCCAAAACCTTAGTTAGAATTACAGTCTGTTTATGAGTAGTGTCATCATTCTAAAAATGTTGCAATTTCTGCAAGGGAACATCGTCCAATCACACATTGTATTACTACAAGCTCTGTAGGAATTTATCACTCACTTACTCACTCCTCTTCTACCGCTTAATCCTGTTCAGGTTCGCAGGGGGAAGCTGGAGCCAATCCCAGCGGACTTCGGGCAAGAGGCGGGGTACACCCTGGGCAGGTCACCAATCCACCACAGGGCAACACACAGAGACAGACAGCCATTCACACTCACATTCACACGTAAGGGCAATTTAGAGTAGCCAATTGGCCTAATCCCCTCTGTGCATGTCTTTCGACTGTGGGAGGAAACCAGAGTACCCAGAGGAAACCCACGCAAACATGGGGAGAACATGCAATCTCCATACAGTAAGACGCCCAGGTTGACCCCAGGGATCGAACACAGGACCTTCTTGCTGTGAGGCGGCAGTGTTAACTACTACACCACAGGAATTTATAAGGATGTTTTTACTTCAACAAATGTTGAGAACCACAGTCATGAGACAAACTAAAGGAAATATTATGCTGTTATGGTTTGGGTCCATGTATCCCTTTCGAGAGAACAGGGCACTGCAAACCAGTACAAGTTTTCCTGACTGAAACATTTCTAACCTGATGGAAGCAGTCTCTTCCAGGATGACACCCCCACATCTGCTGACCGGTTTAATGAGTATGAAAATGATGTAAATCATATGCTACAGTCTTCACAGCGCCTAGATTGAGGGAATATCTTTGGAGGAGTGTTCATTCCTCCACTAGCATTCAAGAGAATCTGTGCCTAGGTTCACACAAGCTGTTTTGGTGGCCAAACTTCTTAATAAGATACTTCATGTTGTGTTTAATCCTTTATGTTATCACACATTTATTAAGTACTGTTCCTGGTTTTCTTTCTTCTTCTCACAGCATCTACATGCTCAGGATGTGGACCAGGTTACAAAAGTCCTCTGGATGCCATGAATGGTAAGACAACACAAAGCTTGGTATTAATTCTATCCAAAGAAAGAGATGTAACATGAACATTCCCCAAGGTCATCGAGAGGAGATCGTTTACCTGCCCTGTATTCTCCGGAATACTGGAATCCAAAAGCCTGACTATCTTGCAACTGTTGATGTCAATCCCAAATCTCCAACTTATTGCAAGGTACGATTAAAAAGAAGAAGGAGAGAAAGAAAGAAAGAAAAAGTTGGGTCTGTGCAACAATGAATACATTAAGGTTTTGCTCCCATATTAGCCAATCTTTGTTTTATTTCATAATTGCATAAACATGCATTGGGGGTGTGTAGGTGATTCACAGGTTGCCTATGCCCAATATGAATGACGAGCTGCACCACTCTGGATGGAATGCCTGCAGCAGCTGTTATGGTGATGCCTCCAAAAAACGCAACCGCCTTATCCTACCCTCCCTGATCTCCTCCCGGATCTACATTATTGACGTGGGAACTGATGCCCGTGCTCCACGACTTCACAAGGTGAGGAATTGCAGAGAAATAGCAAACTGAAGAGAAACTGTAACCTTCTCTGTTGGAAAACATCACATAATTGGGCCGCATAACGTTCAAGGTGAGTGCTTTGACTTGGTAAGATGTCTTTTGTAATCAGATTTGAAAAAGTTTCAAGTTTAGTTTATTGCCATGTTGTCAAGTACAGTGTACAATATGCAAAGAAATTCTTACTTGCATATTTTCCCACAACATCTACATGAGTTTAGAGTGCCACCATATTAGGATAAATTTCATCGTTACAAGTTATATTTTGGGTGATGGGATGGTAAGACTACATAATGCTGCAGAAATGCTAGAAACTGGAAAAAAAAGGTTAGTATGTACAATATACTCTCACCGGCCACTTTGTTAGGACCACAGGTACACTTGTACACCTGCATTCATGCAATTACCCACTCAGCAAATTATGGAGCAGTAGTGCAGGTCCAGGTCAAGACTCTAAACTGAACAGAAGATTTGCACACTCTCCTAATTTTGATCAGCCTGTGCCCACTGTTGCCTCAGCTTCTTTTTCAAGCCTGAAAAGTGTAGAACTCAATGTGGTCTCCTATTGTTGTAGTCTGTCCACCTCAAAGTTTGACATGCCATAAGATAGACATGAGATGCTTTTCTGCTAACAGCAGTTGTAAAGAGTGGATATTTGGGTTACTGTAAGCATCACATTCCTGTTAGCACAAACTAGTCTAGCCATTCTCTGTCCTCTGTCATCAACAAGGCATTTCTTCCAGCAGAACGTAAGTTCACTCATTGGATGTTGTTCTTGTTCTTCTTGTTGCTGTTTTTCACATCGCTCTGTGTAAACTCAAGAGACTGTTGTGCAGGAAAATCTCAAGCAATCAAAGCCATTACATAAATACATAAACCAGCCCATCTAGCACCAACAATCAAAGTCCCTGAGATTACACTTTTCTCCATTCTGCTTGATGTAAATAGTAACCTAATCTCTTGAACTGTATCTCCAAGATTTTATGCATTTTGCAGCTGCCACATGATTGGTCTATTGGATAACTGCATATATGCACACATGTACAGGTGTTCCTATTAAAGTGGCCTCTCAGTGCATATTATTCATAGAGATTCAGTTTGTTCAGGTTTTTTTTTTTTTCTTCAATAGACAGTAGAACCTGTGGAGATGTTCTGGAAATGTGGCCTGGCCAATCCTCATACATCTCACTGCTTGGGCACTGGCCAAATTATGATCAGTACCCTGGGCGATCCCTCAGGAAATGGAAAGGGTAATTATATACCACTTTGGGCAATTGAAGCACATGTTGTATGTCTAAAATAACTCCAAGACTGTTAAAGAATATGCTATATTCATAATGAAGTAAACATTAGCAGTTAAAAATTAGCACTTATAAAAGCAGGAAGGAGTTTCTGCGGGAATGGTTAATTTTGTGTGTGTGTGTGTGTGTGTGTGTGTGTGTCTAGGTGGATTTGTGTTGTTGGATGGTGAGACGTTTGAAATTATTGGAAATTGGGAATTGCCTGGTGAAGCAGCTCCCTTTGGATATGACTTCTGGTACCAACCCCGCCATAATGTGATGATCAGCACTGAGTGGGGAGCACCCAAAGTACTCGCCAAGGGATTCAATCCTGCAGATGTCAAAGCAGGTGTGTGTGTGCTTTGTTGATTCTCTATTGATTTGTGGTCACGGATTGTGTGGATTGTAGCCAATGTTTTTCCTCACCAAGAGAACAAAATGTGATTTGCGCTTTTCTCTGCAGGTCACTATGGACAGCGCATCCACGTGTGGGACTGGACAACTCACAAGCATATGCAGACTCTGGATCTGGGAGAAGAGGGCGCCATCCCTCTAGAGGTCCGCTTTCTGCATGACCCTGCTGCGCCTGAAGGCTATGTGGGCTGTGCACTTCAGGGCACTGTGTTTCGCTTCTACAAGACTCCGGCAAGCAAATGTTAAACTTCCAGGAAATTCTTCTCATGAAATTGGTATTTATCATTATATTAAGGCTGTAGTGAGTAAACTTACCAGCAAGGTTTCTGGTTCTTAGAAAGGTGACTGGGCTGCAGAGAAGGTCATCAAGGTTCCCAGTAAAAAGGTAGAAGGATGGGTTCTACCTGAGATGCCAAGTGAGGATATTTTAAGTCTGTAATTTAGTCCTGGAGTGTTTATGAGGAAAAACGTTTCCATGTATGTAATTGTGTCTTGCTTCAGGTCTGATCACAGACATTTTAATCTCCCTGGATGATCGCTTCCTGTACTTCAGCAACTGGCTGCATGGTGACATTCGTCAGTATGACATCACTGACAGGAGGAATCCTCGTATGGTGGGCCAGGTGAGACAGCCCAAGGAGAACTAAGCAATCAATTAATAATCGTGTAAATCTTTATGAAATATTCAATTTTGGTATGGTCTTGTTACCGATTTACTAAAAACTGCTTGTTGTAAGATCTTTCTGGGAGGCAGTATCCAAAATGACGGCCCTGTTAAAGTCCTAGAGGACAAGGAACTGAAAGAGCAACCTTCCCCACGAATAGTGAAGGTATGCAAAAAGCATGGTTTTGGCTGGGAATTCATCTGGGAATGTACTGAGTGTAGACTGAATGTACAAGCAATATTTTAAGAATGAGTTTTTCAGGCATTGTAGATACATATTCCTAATGTATTCTTGGTCATCAGGAGGAAACTGGACTGTTGAAAATAAATGTTTTCTTTTAAAATCAGGGCAAGCGAGTACCGGGAAGTCCACAGATGTTGCAGCTGAGCCTGGATGGAAAAAGACTCTATGTGACCACTTCTCTGTACAGTGCATGGGACAAACAGTTCTACCCTGAGATGATAAAGTGAGAGACGCCAATAGACTCACCAGCACCTGTATACACCTGCGCATTCATGCAATCAGCCAGTCTCGTGGCACCAGTGCACTGCGTAATATCATGTAGATACAGGTCTAAAGCTTCAGTTAATGTTCATGTCAGAAAGGAGAAAAATGTGATTTGCAAAGTGTCTCTTTGCTTTTGTTTTTAGGCAAGGCTCGGTCATGCTGCAGATCAATGTAGACACAGTGAAAGGTGGCTTGATGCTGAATGAGAACTTCTTGGTGGATTTTGGACAGGAACCTGACGGTCCTGTTCTTGCCCATGAGATCCGATACCCTGGTGGAGACTGTACCTCCGACATCTGGCTGTGAAAGCTTGTATTTCTCAAAAATATGCAGAAACAATAGTTCATTATCCTTCTTGCGTAGTTGCTTAGTATACAAGTAGCTCCATCGTGCTTGTTTGTATTACATCTTGTCGTTGCAGATATCCATATGTAACTGATGCTACAAAATTATGATGTGATCAAATGAATGCACTAATTAACTGACACTAATGATTTTCCTGCATCACAATACATTTTTGTAATCCATTTGTGAAACTATAGGTCGCACAGTATAACTCACTTTTTCAAAATTAAATGCAGTTTAGCACAAAAGGGCTGTAATACACATACTTTCATCCATTACAGATATTTCATTAGTATTTCATTAAAACTAATGTTGATCATTTTAACCCTACATGTATTGTTTTATTATAAATCCAGTGTAGTACAGACCCACAGCAGAAGGGATGTTCATGCACAATATTGTATTTACAGTAATGAAGGCTATAACTGGACCCCAAAATATAGCTGTGTGGTACCAAGGTGTTCGTGCTACCGTGTACTAATAGTGTAAAACATGGACATGGGTGTGTTTTTGTTGGCCAGCTTCACAGCTCTTCTGTTAGTAAAACAAGTCAGCAATGATTTGTGTGCAGAAATAAACATGGTGTATCTCAGAGTTTATAGCCACGTACCCAAAACTACTTCCTGATATGCTCATATCACCTCCCTGTTCACTGCGTAGTTCAAAGTTCACCAAGGAGACAAGCAAAGGTGAAGAGAAGGCAACCTTTTTATTGAACATGAAATATTGTTTCATTAATATGTGGGTCATCAATTCTCTAAAAACATAAGCAGAAGTAGAATCAGGTTGTTTATTTTTATAGCCTGGATTAAGAACTTGGGTCCTTTCCGATTTCCTGATACCACATAGAGATTGGATTTTGCACAGAGCAAAGATATCTGTCTGGTGATTAAATCATGAAAAACGCAATTAATGCTGATTTATTTTTCACAAATCGATCAATGCAAGGAAGGTTTGCTTTTAAGTGTGTGACATTTTCTGCATGTCACTGACAAAAAGTGATACTGTTTGTATATTGTATTTTGTTGGGGGGGAGTGTTTTTCCAACAGCTGTGATTGCATGTGCACAATCCCATGCATTCTCCATGGCTGGCTCAGAGCTAGCTGTTTTGAAACTCAAAATCCAAACAAATTCATTCCTTCCCTCTTGTCTTTCCTTCAAGGTCCTACTGCCAAAACACACACACGGAGAGAGAGAGAATGCTACTACAAGGGACAGGGAACTTTTATAAAGTGAAAGTAAAATAGAAATGCCTTCTGATCCTTAGGCATCTAGGATGTTGGTGGTCCACATCAGGTTTTTGTATTTATTTATTTTGTTTGTTTACAGATCTGGGACACCTCAGAGACCTGTGGTCTCTGACCTCTTCATGTGAGCAGATATTTGATTGGCATCTAACAAAATGTGATGAAAATGAGATATAAAATTAAAAATAAAACAAAAATCAGGACTTAAATAGGGACAAGGTTCAAAATAGTGCACCAAAACGACACCTTGTGGCCACACCTAGATCAACAAAACATATACAGCGAACCCCCGCTTATCGCGCCTATAAAGCGGAAGTCCACGACGTAGCGCCTTCACATTTATTTTATTATATATATATATATATATATATATATATATATATATACTCAGCAAAAAAAGAAACGCCCCTTTTTCAGGACTGTG
>JAQLOM010000032.1:19401142-19411854 GCA_030068315.1 Chrysichthys thysi
CATTATGAGAAATTATGACATCCTGTGTTAAGATGACATCAATAGATTATTTGAGCAGATTGTTTGATTTTTTTCTCAATAACTGTAGCCCAATTGAGGTAAGTTCAACTACATGCAGCTTTACTGCAAAATTAGCCCCATTTGATTTAAGCCTCGAATATCGATTAACAGGGTGGCACAGTGGCTGAGTGGTCAGCACTGTCGCCTCACAGTGAGAAGGTCCTGGGTTCGAGCCCCCGGTTCAGCACAGGTGCCTTTCTGTGCGGAGTTTGCATGTTCTCCCCGTGTTCGTGTGGGTTTCCTCTGGGTGCTCCGGTTTCCTCCCACATGCAAAGACATGCACAGTGGGGATTAGGCTAATTGGCTGTTCTAAATTGCCCATAGGTGTGAATGGTTGTCTGTCTCTGTGTGTTGCCCTGTGGTGGATTGGCGACCCGCCCAGGGTGTGTCCCCCCTCTCGCCCGATGTCGCCCAATGGGATTGGCGCCAGCTTCCCCCGTGACCCTGAACAGGATTAAGCGGCAGAAGACGAATAAAGACAAATATCGATTAACATCGTGGATTGCATTTGACTTCAGACATCGATTTTTTTATTAGTACTGACAACAATTAACCTCCTCATGACTGGTTGAATAACTTTGGACAGTTTAGTGTATGTTTTCCAAGAGGTGGCGCTAGCCGTTGTTTGCCGAAACAGATAAGGAATGTTATGGTGGGCTTATCAAAATGGCGTCCACGGTGGTACTTCTGCTTATTGCATAAGTAATCCATCTCGCCGCTTTAGAATCTTTGCTGTTTACTAGCTCAAGCGGAAGTGGCGTACACCGCCATTGTGAATTCATCCGCTGATGAAATACAGTGCATACTGTTTTATTTCGATTTAAATGTTCTTTTAATGTTTGAATTAACATTTTTTAAATATATACATTTTAAATTTCATCATTTATATTTATTCACAGAGTCCCACGAAAACCAAAAAATTCCACGAATCAAGATGTGAAAATCCATGATGCACTGAACCCACAATCGGTGAACTGCGATATTGCGGGGGTTCACTGTATTCCCTCATACAAAACGAAGCTCTCTTTGTGTTTAGGCAAACTAAAATACTTGTTAGTTTTATTTCCTTAAAAAGAAGAAATAGTCCCATACTCACTTTCTTTTTGTTTGAATGTTGTACAAAAAAATAATTTCTCTATGCATTAAACAGTTATACATGATTTATGGTTACATCTGGGGATCAGACACACCAACACAGACAGGGATCAGAGATTACATTTTCTGCTCATGAACAATGTGTATAGTGGAACATATTATAATCCTAGACCCTGTGTGCTGTGTCTGCGTGCGTGCGTGCGTGCGTGCGTGTGTGTGTGTGTGTGTGTGCGCACGCACGCGTTAATGTGTGCCAGAGGTTGCCAGAGGTTTAATCACATGTAATGCTGCAACTCTGTCATGTCAGGCCTCTGATATCATTAGAGCGTTACGCTTTTTCTTTTTAGAACACATTATTCTCTACATCAGCAAAAACATGCCCTCACTGAACACGTCCCCATTGCTTTACTGCCATTGATCTGAGTCACGTTGTTGCGTCACAAGAACACATGGCTGATTACCAAGTGCAAATGTGAGGAAAGAAAATCACGATCATGACCTGTTATTCTTAGGCTAGCTGTTGCAGCACTTGCAATCAATGCGTCAAATTTGCTGTTGCAGTTGTTTAGGCAAAATCTTTAATAATGAGTAATTACTCATGAGTAATTACTCATGAATTAGGGAACAAATCTGTGAATCACTGAAACTAATTCAGGCATATTATTAATAATGAGTAATTACTCATTATTAATAATATGCCTGAATTAGTTTCAGTGATTCACAGATTTGTTCCCTAATTCATATTCAGGGAGTACTTTTTCCTGATCAGGGTTCCGCTGGATCCAGAGTGTATCCACTGTGTGTGATGTGGGAATACACCCTGTATGGGACACCCATCCATCCCAGAACACCATGTACACACTCATTCACATCTAAATGCACTGTTGGAATAACCAATCCACCTATGGGTATGGTTTAAGGTGGGAGGAAACCAGAAAACCCAGAAGAAACCCGTGTAGACACATGAACCTGTGAACCGCCACACAGGCAGTAACCTGAGCTCAGGATCAAACTGGAGGCCCTGGAATACCATCCATGAAACATGCCATGTACTTATTCTGTGATTCCAGGATACACAGTTATGCCTATTGTCTAGGTTTCCATGGCACATATTTTACGTTAGAAAAATCCATCCGCACACCGCCCAAAGAAAAATGTTGCAAAAAGTATATGTAATCGGTAGATACACAGATTAATTAGCCATCATCTTCTACCTAGTGGAAGATTATTTAATTGTGCTGCCTGTAACTGTCACGTAGATGAACGAAGACAAATTATTTGCAGTAAATAACTAATAATTTTCAGACCAGTTAGGAGAAATTTAGGATAATTTTCCACATTGCACCTGATGATCTCTCACGGCACGCTAATGTACCATGGCACAAAGGTTGGGAATCACTGGTCTGGGTTACTTTTCTTTCATAGACTGATAGAAGAATAAGCTTTGTTCCTTGCTATATCTCTTTAATACTCACTCACTCATCTTCTGATGTTTAATCCTGTTCAGGGTTGCTGGGAGTAGTGGGGGGAGAGCTGGAGCCAATCCCAGCTGACTTCGGGTGAGAGGCGGGGTACACCCTGGGCAGCTTATTTATGGATGAAAGTGTAAGTGAACAGATTTTGACTTTGAATCTGTCTCCCAGGACTAATGCTAATTTCTATTACTTACACACTTACAGCCAAAACCTTACTTAGAATTACAGTCTGTTTATGAGTAGTGTCATCATTCTACAAATGTTGAAATTCCTGCAAGGGAACATCGTCCAATCACTCATTGTTTTACTACAAGCTCTGTAGGAAATTATCACTCACTTACTCACTCATCTTCTACCGCTTAATCCTGTTCAGGGTCGCAGGGGGAAGCTGGATCCAATCCCAGCTGACTTCGGGTGAGAGGCGGGGTACACCCAAGGCAGGTCACCAATCCACCACCAGGGGCGGCCTTAGGCATGTGCAAACTGTGCACCTGCACAGGGCCGCCAAATCCCAGGGGCCACTACACCAATGTATATTGAAAACAGAAAGAGAAAATAATGACACAGCCGAGACAATGTGGCCAAAAAACATTGTGTTTCTTGTTAATTAGTATGCTGTATTTACTAATGTCGCTAGAGTCGGAGCAATATGCTATATGTAGTATCATAACATTCTGCCGTAATGAGAATATCTTGGGCTGCCACTTGGTTTTCAAGTTACATTCACGCGCATATAGACATGAAGTTAGTGCAAGTGGGCATGGCCATGCATAAGATACCATATTGACATTAGCGGGCGACGGGGCCACTGATTCTTGCTCTGCCCAGAGCCTAGAGCCACCCCTACCACCACAGGGCCAACACACATAGCCAGACAACCATTCACCCTCACATTCACACCTACGGCCAATTTAGAGTAGCCAGTTAGCCTAATCCCCTCTCTGCATGTCTTTGGACTGTGGGAGGAAACTGAAGTACCCGGAGGAAACCACAGACCCGGAGGGGCCACAGAAAGGCGCCCAGGTCGACCCCGGAGATCGAACCCAGGACCTTCCTGCTATAAGACGACACCACACCACACCACCGTGCCACCCTCTCTTTAATCTTGTTATCTTTTATCATAGCTGATGAGCATCCTCTAACAGTTAGGCCTGCCACCTAGCTTCCTTCTTGGTACTTGGTAATATTGTTGAGTGAAAACAGAAACAGTTGAGAGCATTTATCCTGTCACTACTGAGAGCTTAACCTGAGATCATCCTGTGTTCAGTGGGACTGAGCATTAAAAGCAGATGCAAATGTCTGATTCTAACCACGTGCTCTGGTTTGACGTGGGTAAAACGCACAGTCAAAACACAACATGTGACACAAGCTGTGCTACACAAACAGCCCAGTGCCCTCATCTTTATTCCTTTAGAGTCCATTGATTTCAAGACTGACTCACTATGTGAAATATGTACATGAACACTCAAAATGCAGGAGGTTAAAAAAAAAAAGCACAATCTTGCAGGCTCTATATTTCACTTCAGTTCTTCAATGATCGTTTGTTTGTTTGTTTGTTTGTTTGTTTATTTAACGTGCGCCACACATTTAATACTCCGGGTCAGAGTCTTTCCCATAATCACTTATGGAAAGTGCAAAAGTTTTCGTCTAAGTTCATTTCTTGCTCACTTCCCCTTACCACTTCCACTCGGAACAATCCATTATTCCAGGGGTGCCACGTTTTACCTCACAGATTGTACTAAAAAAATACTCAAACATTTCATAGTTACTTTAGTACCATCCTGTTTCGGATGTATGAATTTATAAGATCCTGACGAATGAAATGTATTACTCAGTACGGACTGATAAACTCAGCCTCTGTGTTGTAATCCTCTAACGTGGACGTTACCAAGTCGAAGTGGGTAGGGCAAGTGCGTTGGGCTGGATTGGGATGTCACCTACCGACTGCAAGCCGGGTTATTTGGCATCCTTCGGGGAATCGTAGCTTCCAAATGGAGCTGTTACAGCAGAGATAGACGGGATAACCACACCACACCACCCAGTTTACTCGGTAAGACACGATGTCTGGATCTACCCGTGTGTATTCAGGGCTGTAACTTAAGTGTCAGTGTGTCGAGAAGTGAACTATTCCGTTCGTGTCCGTGTTGTTAGGCAGCTAACTGGTGGTGATGCTAACTAAGCTAGCGCAGTTGATGAGCTGTTTAATCCTCTTGGCCGCCCACCTGAGGTAAACTAGCTACCCAAACCTGCTACCTCACACCGGATTAAGTTCGAGCTCGCTGTTTGGTATGCGTGTACAACCATGACTTGTTGTTGTTGTCGTCGTTGGGGTCTTTGTAGCTCATAGTTTCAGTGGTTTGTGTTGACATTGGCTTGCTAAGTTAGCTAACCTAGCAGTCTTCTCAGGGCTAGGCTAAGCGAACTCAACCTTTTCCATCGGCCTGCTTTAGGGAGAGAGAGAGTTGCTCTGTCTAATGGCTCCTGTTTATGGGCAGGAATGACCGTTATTAATTTGTATAGTAATTGTGTGTGGGTTTTATATTATCTTGTTTGATGAGCAGTTCTTGCACGAGCTGTGTGGAATCCAACTCTTAGTTAGTTAGCACAAGCTAGCGTCACTATGTCACTAGCACTGTCTTATAGCTAGCGAGCTAGCGGAGTATCTTTAAATTAAATTATAACAATTATTGTTTTTTTTTTTTAATGTGGCTATCAATTAATTAAAAGTGTGACGTCGTTTAGTAGTCTGATGATCCGTCTAGGCGACATCCTGAACTTCCCCCGTCAGTCTGAGATGCTGTGGTGGATCCGGATTGCCCTGGACATCCTGTGATCACATTTCGGGTTGAGTTTAGGAACACCATCCATCCAAGTCGAGTCAAATATTTTTCAGCACATTATGCAAATATGGCCTGTTTTATTAGAGCTGTTTCTTTCTGAACTTTCCGTCCCCTGAGCCTGCTGTTAAAACAGAGGCTGTGTGTGTGTGTGTGTGTGTGTGTGTGTATACACACCACTTTTCCTAGTTGGCTAGTTTCTAAGTGCACTTGACTAGATTAAGTGCACTTCGTTGACATGTATGCTACAGGTATGATGTAAAGGCTTAGATTGGGATTGTTTGTAATCCGGAGTAAAGGCACAGAACCCGGCAACTAGACCCCTGTTATGCAAACCACACTATTGTGCATGTCTATATTGAGTTATTGTATATATTTTATTTATTAATAGTTAATAGATGATAATAATAATAATAATAATATAGTTATAATAATATTATGGCTATAATAATAAGTTATAGTTATTGTATATTGAGCTATTGTAATATGGGTAAAGTTGAGATTATAAATTGGAGCTATTATATTATTGTATTATTCTGTAATTGTAATATATTGTATTATTCAATACTGGTATCATAACCTGATAGTTATTTACTTCTTTCTTACTGCCTGGGAGCAACTGTGACCACATAATTTCCTCAGGGTTTAATAAAGGATTCTGATTCTGATTATATGTTGTTGCCCATCATCATCGTTATTATTATGGTGACAGGTTTTGCTTGCTAGGAACTAGGAAAGATGATCCGATCCAGGTTTTATCTCTCTGCTCTTTGTTGTGTGAGGGAGATGCGGTATCGTCTGTCAGCACCAGAGCCACTTGAAGCCGTTTCCACTGCAACAGGAGACGCTTGTTCGGTCGCTGTGGTCACAACACACACACACACACACACAGCTGGGCTTTCATTATCACACCGAGTCTTCTAACATGGTTATATATGCCCACGTGGAAGTGGGGAAGATAACGTTATAATCTCATCACTGACACAGTGACTTTCAGTTGAGCTTGTCTATTGGATCAAATTGTCTAAGTGATTTGAGCTATGAGCAAGTGTCATTTAGTTTTGTGTTAGTTTTTGTCACTGCTTGGGTTGATTAGGACCGTCACCTTTAGGGCAGAGTTTATTTCTTAGCTATTTAATCTCTCACATCTCTTAAATATCTGATTGTGTTAAGTTTAACCAAAGATACAAGATACGCTCTTATCTAAGGAGTGTTGAGATTTGAGTATAGACTTTGTTTTGTAAAACCCTTAATTGTGATGCAGAGTTTATAGTGGCTAGTCTTCTACTGTGGAGAGGTGAAGTGAGGACATCTTTATTTTTACATATATATCACACACACAGAGATGCTCTTTCTATCTTCTCATCTTTTCTGTGCTCCTACTGATTGAGACTTGATACATTGCTCTTAACCGATGATGACCCGCTCATGGGGTAACTTGGCCTGGGGAAGTTTTAGGCACTAGCGAACTTGAAGTAGTTGAGGAGAGTGTGGTTAAGGGGAAGTGTCCTCACATGGTCACTGTAACATTTGCATGCAAGCGTGTGGCCAGATCACGTGTGGAGCTAAGTTCGAGCAGCTGGGAGTGAGAGAGCTTTATGCTCAAAAGGCACCGAGCTGACGTAAATGGGGTGCGGGTAATTGGGCAACAAATCTTTGAAAGTCAATAAAACACTTCACTTTGTACTGAAGGAATCCTTGTCACATCCTTTTAAATTACACAACACAATGGCTACTTAACTTAGGTGACGTATTGGTCATGTACAATTTAACAGTACAGAAGAGGGTGAGAAGAGGACCGGGTGACTGGTGATTGTGTCAGAATGGGAAGGATAAGTAAGTAAGGTAGAAACAGTTACTGAGACACTAATTCCAAAGTCTAGGCACCACAGCACTTAATGATCTGCTTGCTATGTTGGCTAGTCTGGTCTTGAGCTCTCTGTGTACTTTAAACGGAAAAGACGTCTTTTGTGCAAGAAAACCAGGGCAGTTTGATTTCATATTCGTGAGGAGTGCAAGCAGAGCTGCTGCATTGAGGTTTGTTCTGAAGTGATGCAGCCTACAGATGGGCTTTAAAGAGGGAACGCCCACAGCAGCTATCTCGAGGGTCGCTACAAACTCAAACAATGACAAGCCTTTTCTTCTTGAGGCCCCCTTACTGGTTGTGTTCAAAAGGTTCAACTGAGGGACACTTTGCTCCTTCTGAATTGTTAGACCTTTTCGCTCTGAATTTTAAAAAAGGGCCATGTTTTAGCGCTCTCTTCGGTACAGCCCTCGGCTTGTGCATTTGCATTTGTTTGCATTTTTGTAAATTTCTTGACCAGAACTAGGTGTGGGTGAATTGTCTAAGGCTAAGTCTGTCTAAGGACTGCTAAAGTGCAGTATTGGTTTTTGTTTGCATGGCAGTGATTGTGCATCAGAAGAGCACTGGTTTCAACTTCAAAAATCAACGCTAAAGTGTCTTACAAACTGTTTGTACCTTCTACCTTTGGGGGGGGGAAAGGACACTCCAAAGCCCTTGTAAAAAGTAAGGGCATAGTCATGATAACTAGCACAGGCCTCAACTATAAACATCGCATCTTTTGTCCTGAGACAGCCCCATCTGTGATTGGTCCAAGGCCTAAGCTGTAGAAATTTACTGTTCACATAACCAGACCGTTGATGAAAATTTCAGCTCTAAGAACATTTTAATAACCATAACTCTCACTCTCAGAGGCAGAGCGCATGGCTGCAGATGAGTATATTGTGAAAACCTGGAAGCGTTGCTCAACGCTGGGTATTTACATTGTTTGGGGTGCATTGCAGTTCACACTATGAATGTGATGTGGCCACATGTCCCAGAATCACCTCCACAAGCGGTCCGATCGGCTCTTAAAATGCATTTCACTCCGACCCTAATCCTGATGGTTTTTAGTGCCATCCACATGTGATTACCAGAGGCAGATGTTAATACCAGGACTGAGCCGGGTCTGTGATTGGTCCAGAAGAAGTTTTCTTTTAATGCCTTTATGTTAGTTCAACTGCTGTACTACTCCTTTTTGAATACACATATGACACTTATGTGAAGTGTGTAACCACCTATAGCGCCGACCAGTGGAGCCATGTTGGGAGACTTTATCCTGTGAGCCGTGGGTGTACAAAACAGTACTACGTAGCAATAAGGAGGATGGGGCTATGCAGAGCTCGGAGTGCAGGGAGGAGTAGGCTGGTTGTACTTTACTCTGGCTGACGCAGGAACGTATTGTAACAGACATAGAATATGTGTAATATGAGTTGAGGGGTGTGTGTGTGTGTGTGTGTGTGTGGACGCTAGGAGCACAATGTTGCATTAGTTGCAGTTCAGTATTCTTTTTGTCAGATACAGTAGCTAGACAGTTTAGACATAATAATTTGGTTAATGTTTTATGATTAATATTAAGCCAAGAAAACAATCCTGTTTTCTCTCTCTCTCTCTCTCTCTCTCTCTCTCTCTCTCTCTCTCTCTCTCTCTCTCTCTCTCTCTCTCTCTTTTCCCTATATAGGGGCCTAACCTTATCTGGCCATGGGTGACACAGAGCTGGAGCTTTCCCCATCCCATCTGGAGGAGCTACAGAAGAGTCCATCAGCCTCGTCCACCTCCACTACCTCATCGCTCTCCCTGCCCTCCTCGCCATCCTCTGGCCCACAGCCGTTGACCAGCTCCAGCCCTAGTGCCAGCGATGGCCTGCCTGCTTCTAGCCCTCCGCTGGATGTCATATCAGAGGGTGTGGGCGAACTGAGTCTGGTTATTGATACTGAAGTAGCCAAGATAGCCTGCCAGGAGGTGCTGCAGAAGGTGAAGCTCCTCAAAGTTGATGGAGATACAGCTGTTCCCACCATTGAACCTCGCTTGGTGAATGGGACTGAGCACACCGAGCCCGTGAAAGAGGATGGTACAAGTTCAGGCAAGACTCCTAAGATCACAGAGGAGGAGGAGGTGGCAGTAGGGGGCACAGTGAAGAGTGCTCGCAGGCGCCACAAGAACAACTCATCGAAACAATCGTGGCTTCTGCGCCTGTTCGAATCCAAGCTGTTTGACATCTCCATGGCCATCTCGTACCTATACAACTCAAAAGAGCCAGGCGTGCAGGCCTACATCGGCAATCGGCTCTTCAGCTTCCGGGACGAGGATGTCGACTTCTACCTGCCGCAGCTGCTCAACATGTACATCCACATGGACGAGGACGTGGGTGATGCCATTAAGCCATATGTGGTGCACCGCTGCCGCCAGAGCATCGGCTTCTCACTGCAGTGTGCCTGGCTGCTCGGAGCTTATTCGTCCGATATGCACATTTCCACACAGAGGCACTCGCGGGGCACCAAGCTGCGCAGACTCATCCTGTCTGACGAGCTGAAGCCGACCGGTCAGCGCGCTCGCCTCCACCAGCAGCAGCAGCAGCAGAACCACATCCTCGGCCCAAACGTGAGCGAGCACGGCCTCTCGCCTTCGAAGCGCACTCATCAGCGCTCCAAATCAGATGCCACCGCCAGCATCAGTCTCAGCAGCAACCTCAAAAGGACAGCTAGCAACCCGAAAGTGGAAAGCACACAGGATGAGGTGAGAACACTGCTGCATGGAATAGAAGAATTTGAATCCTTTTTTGATCACTCCGTGTGTGTGTGTGTGTGTGTGTGTGTGTGTGTGTGTGTGTGTGTGTGTGTGTGTGTGTGTGTGTGTGTTTCACTGTTTTTAATATGTAATTTTGTTTGTCATGTATGCTCACAGCTTCAGTATTGATGAGTGTGTGGCTGTCTAAATAAAGCAATCAGACAGAAGCTAATAGAAAAATGTTGCTGCTTAATTAATAGCCTTGTGTCCTCAGATGTAAGGATCAATGTGTGGCATCCATCAAAGCTCAGGATTTTCCTGTTCCGTAATTATTTCAAACCATTTCAAATTAATGACTCTTTTAGTCATTTTTCCCCTAATATTTGAAGTAGTCATTGATGCATTCAGGTTCTTTCTGCTATCTTTTTTTTGGGGGGGTGGGCTCTGCCAGATCATATTATATTAAGAAGTAATTTTTTGAGCCACAGAGATAATTGCCTAGATCGCATCACATATCTAAGAAACAGTGTCCAGGGTCTGGTGTTGCATGAGAAAATTCCTAAAATGGGATTATTCAGAACAAGAAGTGAAACAAATGTGGCTGATTTCTTTCTTTCTTTCTTTCTTTCTTTCTTTCTTTCTTTCTTTCTTTCTTTCTTTCTTTCTTTCTTTCTTTCT